>BSBK01000777.1:0-55000 GCA_027943335.1 Chamaecyparis obtusa | reverse complement strand
CCAAGAATAATATCTTATTTTGGAATCAAATCAGTATAGTTTCATGATTGTAGAAGAACATCCAACACATGAAAAATTAGATTTTTTCATAATCAAAGAGAACATAAAACATCTTATTGAGGTAATAAGAGATGACATGGTTACCATTAGACCTATTTATAGAAAATTTACATTTGACTTAAAAATAGCATTGTTTTTTGTTTTACAAAATTTATCCTTTTTCCCTCCTTCTAGATAACACAAATCAATAAGGGAGATGATGATTGGTATATATTTTGGTTTTCCATGACTATTTAGGAGGTCCAAGAAAAGTGATAAATCAAATTAAAAGTGGACATATTATCTAGTTTAGAAGGAATTGTAAAAGCTTTTTATATTTGTAATATGGTGCAACCTAACTTGTATGACATTGTGATAGTTTATAAATATTTTGGAGAGCAAATAATAATATATGAACATTTTTATGACATGTGTTTCTTGCATCAATGACTTTTCTAGAGTAAAGCTATGTGAATAAATCTTGTTAGGTTATATTTCTTATGAGTTTTTGCTTTCAATGGAGTACATGGCTAGACAATGTTTTATTTGACCCCAACTAATAAATATGTTAATTGTAATAATGTTTAAAGTGTTGAAAGATAAGTGATTTTCTTGTAGGTTCTTCTTCATAATAGACTACCAAATTGAAGAAATTTATAAGAAACTTATGAAAAATTCATTAACGAAGAGGTAATTACAAGGGTTATTGTAGTTGGATTGTTGATCAAAGAAAAATTTCAATAATTTCAAAAATAAATTTAAGCTTTTATCAAAATGATTGAAAAATTAGATAAAGTTCAAAAAAATAAATAAAAAATTGAATATTGTTGAAATCCTTTAAATGTTTCAAGTTTGAAAAAAAAAAAAACACTCGTATCATACAATCACATAAATGTTGAATTTGAAAAATTCTCTACCTTTAAATATGTAAATTTTAATATTTTATGACAGATTTACCCTATATTTTTTCACGTCTTCTTTTAATTGACTTTTGTCATATATTTCGACTACAAAGTACTAACGACCAATTGTAGTTGACTGGATACTTTTTCATAGCATTACATAGGCGTGCAGCATGAAAAATAAATAGGATTGTAGGCGTGTCAAATGAAAAAACAAACAGGCGTGCAGTATAGAGGGAAAATTTCCTAGTGTCCCGTCCAGCTATGTTAACGCTGTATTTTATCAATGTGGAAAACGTTTGGTAACGTACTAAACAGGTGTAAAATATAGAAATCAAATGGTATTCTAATTTCAGGTCTTTCCTCTCTGTTTCCCCGGGAATGTACCAGTCTCCAACTCATTTTCACTGTTTTTCACCGCTTGACAATATAACAACCGTGAAAGAGACTTATGTCTGTGTTAACCCATATCATAAAACATCACATCAGTATATTTAAATTCTTCTAGTCAAGCAATATGTCCCGTGCCGTTGTTTAGAAGGATGATTTTGTACAACCAAGGCACTTTCTCGCGTATCTCGTTTTGAAGTCTTTAATTGGAAACTTTGCGTTTAGATTATTTTTAATGTTTTTGATTGGAATGGTTTACTTGTAGGATCCATTAAGTTTTTACTTGTTTTTGTGAGGTTTAGATTTGATTCGATGTGGTGGATGACAGAGAGTTTCTTCAATACAAAGTTCTTTTAGCTCCATTGAAAAGTTTTACGAGTAAAAAGTTTGATTCAAAGTTTTTCGACAAATTAGAGTTTTATTCTTATTATTGAGCCCCATGTATGTTGCCTATGTCAGACGTTTAAAGCTTAAAGAAACTTTCGTACAGCCAATGCTAAACAAGCTTATGATTTATATCTGATCTTTTTGGCATTTTCTACATTGCAGAAGATAATGGTGTTATAGGTTGTTTAATTGATTTTTATTGATAAAGTACTGTGCTCTTCATCAAGTTGATTTTCTATGACATTGAGGATATTTCAATAATTTTTATCATATCAAGGTTATTTCTGTTTATCGTAAGAAATATTGGTATTATAAGGAAAGGTGTTTCAACTCACTTGTCATGTTAAATTTGTGAAGAATGTAATTTTAAAATAATTGTTTATACAAAAATTTAATTTTAAGGCTATAGTCATTGGTTTCTGACCTAGGATGCTCATTATTAGTTCTTTTAGAGTACTATAATTCTAAAAATGGTTCCAGTATTCTCTTAGATAAAAAATTATCGTCTTTATAAGTTTGTCCTATTTTTAAAAATATGTAAAAACATATAGGACATAGAAAGGAGGCGTAAGAGTGAGATAAACTTCTTGACCAATTTATGGTACATATTATAGTGTGTCATAAGTCCTCTTTGAATGGAAATATTTAAAGAGGTTGTTTGTTCAATCCCACAAGCCCATGTATCACCCATAGGTAAACCATCTATAACATCTAAAGAGAAGAAGCCCTGGTATTATGTTATATGACCTTGAGATATATTTATCCAAATCAAAATATGATATTGAGATTAACATGTAATTGAATTGGATAGATTACAATGAGTAATTCAAAAAGCATAAATATAGAAACCGAGATGAAAACCATAGGAAAGAATTAAAAGAGAGATTGAAAAACTTAGCCATGCCATAATGAATAAGACAAAATATGTTAAACAAATCTTAATATATTATAAGATTAAAAAAATAAGTTTAGCTTAGATGAATAGAGTAATAAAGGATATAAATATAAAATTAATGAGACAATGTTCTAATTACTCAATCCCACCCTTATGACTATCTTAGGAATAAGATAAAGAGCTAATGTAAATGAAAACATCAATAAATGAATATATGGCCTCTAACAACTAGGCATGATCACGCACCCATGTAAAAACCAATGAAATCTCTCACATGCTAAGAAAGGGAGAAAAACCATCTAGAGAAACCTCCTTTCCAAAAGAGGAAAAAGCAGATTTAACTAAATACAAAAGTAAGAAAATGACACAAAGTGGTAGTCGATTGACTTCTTCAGCCACAACAGTATAGTGAATGTTCCTTTTATAAGGAATAAATAGTGAAACATTAGGATCCCACTCACTCTCATATCAAATACTCCCATGATATTCACATCTACAACACTTCGAGATAATATCAAAAGTATTACAAGAAAAAGGTACCCTAAATACAAATATAAACCCTTATTACTGTTATACACTAAGTTTCTGCCTTTGTCTCAAGCTCTCTTGGTCTTGATAACTCAGTATAACATGGGAATCATCTCCAGATTGTGGGACCTTTGCTAACTGAGATGAGACCTCCAGGTTCTAGGTTGGTTCCTCTTGGATAATCACCTTAATTTGCTTCTAGACATGAAAGTAAAACTTTTGGAGGGAAAGGGATAGAAGGAATGCTTGTACGGAAAATGACTTGAAAGCAAACTACCTACTAGCTGATGCACCAAAATTAGGGTTTGGATCTCAGTATGTAGGAATGAAATCAATGAAAAGCTCAGGTCTAGTAGGTCACAACTTACTGAATAGGCTTGCCTAAGTATTTCATAAGAGGGCCTGAGAGTAAGACACAACTTATGACCTGCAAACAGACATTCACTTCTACAACTTGGTGTAGGATTGAGACAAGACTATTAAGGCGGCTGAGGTATACCCACAAAAACATCCAAATCAGATCAAACACAGTAACACATAAGATTGCAAAAAGCAAGACGGATCAAGAACCCTGAAATATCATTGACAACATGCATATAATTTGATCCAATAAGAGATAATCCAAACAAAGAAGCATAGGGACATGAAGGATTGTCACAAAATACCTCTACAATATTTGGATCATCAATGGGAGAAATACAACTGTATAAGCCAGAGGGTAGAAATGATACAACAGATGGCCTTTAAGAAAAGATGAATTTTCTTCTACAAATTGTCCAACTCCTCTGCACTAAAGGATCCAAAACAATATATATATATACTCAACTGCACACAGGTAGGAGTCAAAAACCTAACTAGGGTTACAAAGGTTTACAATAAAATATCAAACCCTAGGTGTCCTTCTGATCATCAATGTAACTCTGCAAGTATCTCAACCGATCAGATATTCATCTTTCCATGTTGATTTTGTACTCAGCCCTCCTATAGACAAAACAACCTCAATCCATCTACCCATCTGCAACTCCACTAATCCATGAAGGCTTCAAATCTGATCTTGGTATGATACCTGGATTTAAAATGATTAACCCTGCAAAAGGTGGTGCCAAGCTCATTAAAGCTTCAACAAGACATGGTACCCTATGAAATCCATGGCCCTAACGATCAGATTGTCTACTTATCATCTTCTCAACCATCCCTGTCCTGAGGAATTCAATTCTAGCTACCCATTTGTCGTGCATGGCTGCAAAATGCAAACCCTAGCAAAGCCTTCACAGAGAAATATTTAAATTTGAATATCAACAGCTAGCCCAGTCATTTTAAAACATAGCCATCAATGCAAAATATTCTTGACAGATGAACGACTCATATTAACCCGGCAACAATTTATAAAACCCTTTGAACGGTCAAAAATCCATCTCGACATGTTTCGACCAATGAGAATCGAGCTTTTCTGCATGTCAGCATATTTGGACCCACCTGTAGCCTTTCTCTTTTTTAATTTGTTCAGCGACTACACGACTGAAGACTTCCTCTAAGCCGTAGAATCCTTTCCGCCTCTGCTAACTTATTTAGAGATTTAGCAAACAAAGTGTTCGCTAAATTGCTAAGTTGTTTGGAGAACCGCCAAATCATTTCATGAATGAGCGAACATGTGAAACTCATTGGGACCGCCAAATACTCTATCAAACCTGGGCCCAGACTTGCCACTTGGCAATCTTTCATTTCCTCCGGGCGCTTTTTAGGCACACACCTCGGAAAGTCCCTCTGACATGGACCCCACTCAAACAAGATTCTGATCTAACGGCTGGCACAAGCTCTCATGGCTACAAAATATTCTTTCCACTTTTACGCCAGCCGTAGATCCTTATAAACTGGGACTCTTCTGACAAATGAACCCACGCCAAATCTAGTCATCACCACGTAGACCAATCCAATCCAAGCATGTGAGCATAGAAGGACCCACCGAAGGAAGCTCTGACACAAACCAAGATCGGTGGTTGTCATAAGATCACAAGCCCTAACACAAACCCTTGAGAACACACGCCGACTGTAGATCTTCTATGGATGTTAGAGCCTCTGACTGCTGAAAGGGCATGGCCCCACTGACAACCTTCCACCTGTATTCAACCTCAGCCAATCATAGGCTACCAAAACGGATCTATGTAGCATCTATCTCTGACACAGGACCCACTGACAGAAGCCAGGTGATAAAGTAAGATCTACGGCTGTCGCTATACCGCCATGATAAAACATGTGCATCTTGAGCCCCCAGTATAATGAAAGCCACAAGATTAAATTAGGACTTAACCCACTAGAGAAGACAGCCCCATTGACAAGTTGTCAAATCAGACACCACCGATGAATCAAGAGCCACCAAATAGGATGAGGTGGCACCGGTCCCACAGACACGTTAAAATCTGTAGGCAGGAGAAATCAATGATCATCGCAAGATCTCAAGGAATCTTCTAACCCTATGAGATCATGCGACAACCATCAAATTAGGAATCTTGACCTGGCCGCTTGAACTAAGACCACCAACTTAAACGGTAACCACTTGCGGAATCGCTGAGTGTTAGCGGTTAACCGCCAGGAATCAGAGGCTTGGCGACTGAAGGATTTATAAAGGCATGTGCAAATTGGATGACTTAAGTGACCAGAAAAAGTAACTGCAAATTATAACAAGGCCAAAAGGGTTTAGGGCCTTTTTTGGAATTTTTTGGATATAACGGCTATTTTTTCAAACTTTTCAACTGTAGACTAGGGAGGTAACAAATTTGCAAAGGCTAGAGAATAGGGGATAATTCCATGAAAATTTCAGGGAAGGTAGACAAGATGAAAATAGAGGCCCGAGGAGATTTTCAGCCAAATTTGCATACACAGGGAAATTATGGTAACATTTTGGTGATTTCTACTGGATGTCAGCCTGCTAGACATGGAAAACTAGTGGCCTGAACAAATTCATTGGGTATGGGGTCATTACAGGAACAAAATTTCTTACAGGGAGACAAAACTAGAACTGGAGAAACAAACTTGTGCATAGGCACTTCTTGAAAAGTAGGAAACTAACCTAGAAAGCAGGGAAAGAAAGTAGGGAAACTTATGTACAAAAGGTTACAGAGAGGGATTAACCTCCAAACAGGATCTCAAGTGGAAACCATTTACTGATATTGGAAAGACAACTCCCTCCATATTTGATAGTTTAAAAGCATTGGAGCCCTTGCGTTCTATGATTACAAATGGTCCACCCCAAAAGGAGTCAAATTTTGTGTGCCTGCCAGGTCTACACCTGAACTCATCCCACTTGAGGACTATGTCTCCAACCTTGAAGTTTCTGACCTTGGCTCTTTTATCAAAGCTCTTCTTTGTTTGATTCTGATGAAACTCCATATCTTGCATTGAATTTCTTCTGAGTTCTTCTAATTCCATCAATTGAGCATATCTGATCTGTAAGGGATCCTTTTCATCAAACAGGGCATATTGAGTAGCTAAGTCCAGAGCTGGTAATTCTGTTGAAATGGATAATTTAGCCTCTTTGCCATACACTAACATGTAAGGAGAATTACCAATGATTTTCTTTGGGGTAATTTTGTCTAACCACAAGGCAGACCTCAACTTTGTATGCCAATCTCTCTTATTGTCTTGCAAGGTCTTCTTGATTATCCTGATCAGATTCTTGTTGGTGGATTCTGCCAAGCCATTGCCTTAGGGGTAATAATTTGAACTAGTATTCAGATAGATGCCATTCTTGACTGCCCACTCTGAGACTTTGAGGCTTGTGAATGCTAAGGCATTATCTGAGATTATGGAATCTAGAATGCCAAACCTATGGATTAAATCATCATAAAAGTTTAGGACAACACTCTCATTAGCTTCTTTCAATGCAATTGCCTATGTCCATTTGGTGAAGTAATCAGTTGCAGTAATTATCCATTTATGTCCTGCACTAGATGGAGGATTAATCATTCCAATAAAATCTATACCCCACTTCATGAAGGGCTGCTCTATTCTGATTGGTTGTAGGGACAAGGCTGCAAGCCTTTCTTTTCCTGCAAACATGGCACACTTGATGCATTTCCTAACATAATCATGACTATCCTTAAAGATAGATGGCCAATAGTATCTATCCCTCATGATTTTAAAAGAAATAGTCCTAGGAGAAAAGTGACCTCCAGAAGGTCCATCATGAAACTCAAATAGGACATTAGCTATCTTTTCTGAATCTATGCATCTTAAAAGGACACCACTGTGATCCTTTCTGAAAAGAAAATCATCAATCAGCACAAAAGGAATAGATTGTAACCTATAATACCTCCTCTTGGATGAATCCAAACCTACAGGACATTGTCCCATCCTCAAATAATTGATCATGCTAGGCAACCAACTTGTTGCCCTATCTTGTCCTTTTGTAGAATGCACCACCAAAGATGCATCCACTTGCTCTAATTTCTTTGAATTTTCATCCTCTGCCAAATGCTCACAAAGACCTCTTCCTCTAACCATCTTGGTAGTCTAAGTATCTATGTCATATTCCATCACCTTGGTGATCCAACCAGCTCTTTTTTCATTTAGGTCCTTAGAAAGAAAAAATTCTTTGACACTTGGATGAGTAACTTTTAAATGTACCTTGCTATGAGTCAACAAATATATAAAATTTTTAAGGCTCTTCACCACAACAAGTACATGTTTCTCTACAAAAGAGTATCTTTGTTCATACTCTTCTAAACCTTTGCTAAAGAAAGCAATGGGCTACTCCAATCCATCTGAATTTTCTTGAGTCAGCATTGCAGATATGGCATCATGACCTCCATAAGCATAAAGGATGAAATCCTTATTGAAATTTGGGTTTAAGAGGGTAGGAGCTTTTGTTAAGGCCTCTTTGATGGCTTTGAAATTGACTCTCCCTTCTTTGGTCCAACTAAAAGTTGAACTCTTCTTTAACATGGTTGTTAAGGGCTTTAGTAAATCTGCAATGTTAGGCAAGAATCTCCTAACAAAATTAATCTTTCCTATGAAAGCTTGGAGGCTTTTCTTATGATGTGGTAGGGGTAGCTCTAAGATAGCTGCAATTCTCTCAAGATCCATTGTAATTCCTTCTTTGGATACTACATATCCTAACAATTTTCCTTCATGAACTATAAACACACATTTCTTGGGATTAAGAGATATCCCAAATTCTCTACACCTTTCAAAAATCTTTCTCAAATGTTTGATATGGTCTACTACATGTTTTGAATAGACAGTTATATCATCCAAGTAGACCAACACAAACTTGTACATGAGGCTCTTAAAGGCCATATCCATTGCCTTTTGAAATGTAGCACTTGCATTTGACAAACCAAAGAGCATCTTTTGATAAGCCATGGTTCCCCACTTCATTGTAAATGCAGTCTTATATTGATCCTCTTCATTTACCAGGATCTAATTGTATCCTGAATAGCCATCCAATAATGAAAATCTCTCAGATCCAAAGACACATTGTAAGATTTGTTCCATAGAGGGTAGTGGATGGTGGTCCTTTAATGAGGCCCTGTTAAGATCCCTGAAGTCAACACATAACCTCAGTTCCCCATTCTTCTTCTTGACAAGAACAAGGTTGGAAACCCAACTAGTATGCTTAATGGGGTAGATGATACCACATTCTATCAATTTGAGCACTTCTTTATGCATAAGTGGCTCAAGCTTAGGATTAACAGGCTTTTGCTTTTGCCTCACTGGTTTGGCATGAGGTTCTAATTCAATAGTGTGTTAAGCAAGGGCAGGATCAAAACCTTTGAGATCCTCATATTGCCATGCAAAAACATCATTGAATTCTTTGAATAATTGGGTATAAGCTTGCTTTTCCAATTCAGTGTTTACCTTTCCAAATTGTAAGCTCTTACCTGGTTCCAACTCTAATATATTCAACACAATGTTCTTGTTGGATTACCAGGCCAAATTTGTTTTTCTTGACTTCATCATCCTTGTTGAAGATAGTCTCTAAAGTAACAAGACCTCTAGGCATCTTATTATACTTGAGTTGTATCACATGATCACCATAGTTTTGTGATAGCCTATCTTGATTGTGTTCTGAAAAAACATCTTCTTCAAACAAGAACTGCGGAATTTGTTCATCATTGTCAAACACCTGCCAATTGACATCATTATCAGGAATAGAGGGTCTGACAATCACTTTAATATGCTATTGATCCACTTCTTTTGAAATGCTATTTGGGATGTCATATTGGGATCCAACAACAGCTAACCTATCTACATTTTGATTTAACTTTCTATGGATATCAACAATATTGAAAGCATGGAAATCTTCAATTGCATCCCAAACTCTATGCTTGTATGCTTTCATGGTATCATTTTTGGTTGCACTTATCCCTCTCACTTAGCTGACAACTAACTCACTATCACCATAAACTTTTAAGGCCTTAAGCCCTCTTTTCCTAGCCCATTCTAGTCCATTGACTAGACTTTCATACTCTACAGTATTGCTATTGCAGGAGAAATTGAATCTAAAGGTAGTATAATACCTTTCTCCTCTTGGGGACACTAACATAGCACCACCACCAGAACGATGTCTACTTCTAGCTCCATCAAAAAATAGTTCCCAAACCTGATTGCTCTGATTTTTTGAATCAGTATCCTCTTTGAGAAGGCTTGGCTCTATAGCATCACTTTCATGTATTAAATAACTTCCCAAACCAAAATCCCAAATCAGATTTTCTTGGGCCTCTGAAGCTCTTTCATCTAGAAAAATATCAGGGATACTTTCTATCTTTGTGCTTGCTTCATAATGGTTTTGAAGTCACTGCTATCAAATATAGGGCAGTTCACATTGATGGTGTTGGATACATATGGTTCTATATGGTGTGTTGCTAATGGTTCTGACTTAATGGTGACCTTGGTCCCATACCTTGTATGAAATAACATGTGATACCAATCAGAAGATAGGTAACCTCCTATCTTGGCTATAAACTCCCTTGACAGACATATAGCAAATAATGCGGGGAGATCTATGATATATATATCAAGGAGGATTGAGAAATTAGGACTAGCATGTAGGATTAGACTGGTATCCTTGGCCACACCTATAGTATTGACTGAGGATCCATCAAGTTGGGTAACCTTCTTTTGGAAGGGCTCATATTTTAGTCCTAACTGGTCAGCTACTTTCTTGGGCATTACAGTGCTAGTAGCTCCACTATCTACCATATAATTATGTACTAAATATTTTCCAATAATTAAAGATACATAAAAGGGAGGTGGCTTTGAGTTCCTACCTTATGTGGCATTGGCCCTGGATTTTCTACTTGGAGCCTCCTTTTCTCGATCGGTGTTAACCATCACTGGCTTTGTAGCTTCTTTTGCAGGTTGAGGAGTTGTTACTTCTAACATAGCCTTCTTCAAAATTTTAGGTTGTCCTAGAAGAGCCAAAGAGTCCCACATAGACATGGTGACGTTGACCTTCTTCATGTTGTCTACAATATTAAATAGTGTCATAGTGTGTACTCTTTGTTGTGCTTTGACTATAATGGGCTCCACCTCTTTGGAATGTTGGCCTTCCTTGCTCATAACGATAGGAACTTCCTTACGTGTTATGGGATCAGCTTGTTGCAATGGCTTTGCAGATGTAGTGGCTTTGGCATTAGAATCTAGTCTCTCCATGTCTTGAGCTCTTCTCTTTTCTCTTGTAAAGGCAACAAAAGCAACCTCATCGATGACTTCATTGAAGTTTGGTTGTTCCCAATTGAAAAGAGTAGTCTCATGCTCTTGTGATTCTTGTTGAGGCACTGACCCACTGGATGCAACCTCTGATTGAGCTTGTGAGGCATTTTGAACCATTAGAGCTTGTTTCATCCATCCATTTGAACATGTAGCCTGATTATGAGGCTGATTACAAGGAAAGCACCATTCATTATCCATAGCCATATTTTTTTGGCTAGGAACCACATCCCTCACCGGATTTGTAGAGTTTAGGGGTGCAGGGTTATATGGTTGGAATAGTCTTTGGTTGAAACTTTGTCTTTGTCCTTGATAACCTCCTTGGTATGGTGGCCTATTTTGTTGATAAGGTTGTCCTGGATTTTGATACTGCTGATTAGGACCTTGGCCTTGTGACTAAAATGGTGGTCTGATTCCTTGACCTTGTTTCTTCAAATTTGTGACCTCTTTAGTCAAGGTTTGCAACAAGTTAGTCATCTCTTGCTAACTGCTTTGCTGACTATTCTTTATCTCTTGCAGCTCTTCAGAGAAGCTAGTTGTTAACTCTTGGGCACTAGTACTAGCTTGGGGTG
Source organism: Chamaecyparis obtusa (assembly GCA_027943335.1). NCBI lineage: Eukaryota > Viridiplantae > Streptophyta > Pinopsida > Cupressales > Cupressaceae > Chamaecyparis > Chamaecyparis obtusa. The sequence continues at coordinate 43,577 of BSBK01000777.1, read as the reverse complement.
TCAATATGGAGGGAATAGGGGTAAATGGGGGTACTTGGGTAGGTACAATGGGTTGAAGGCTAGGAAAAATGGGCATTGGAGGCCTTCTAGCAATCATGCCTGGTTGGATTAAATAATTTTCAACCCTGACAGCTATGTCAAAAGCTTGGGGTAGAGAAGTACCACCCATAGACTGGATCATGATAGAAATTTAACCATTTAGACTTTGTAAATAGTATAGGAAGGCATGGTCAGCTGATGGTCTCACTGAGACTGGGATTCTATTACATGCTTTAAGGAATCTACTATTGTAATCTTTCATTTTCTCTTGAGGGTCTCTCTTAATAGTTGTTAACTATTCAACTAGAGACAAATTATCTGATTTATCCTCAAAATGTTTGCTTAATGCATCCCCTAACTCATCCCAAGAAGTAATAGAACCAACAATTAAAGTTCTAAACCATTCTAGAGCCTTACCTTTTAGAGAGACTGCTAATAACTTTGTGGCTGCATCTTCTTGAGTAATGTTGTGTATGCTGCAGATGGTGGTCACCTCTCTGATGTGTTCAAAAGCAGTTGTCTACCCTTCACCTGTGAAATTAGGTATACTCTTAAGTGCTACCAAAGGCACATCATGATGTTGAGCAAACGCCAATGGGCTACCTTGGTTGAATGGTGCAAAAGAAAACTGTCTTGCCATTGTAGGAGTTGGAATCTGAAGATTGACAACTATATGAGTTGTATTTGCTGCTTGATTGGAATCTTCCTCTAGATCTCTAGTTAGAGATCTACCTCTTCTTCTGGAATGAAAGGGAAACAATCTCCTTTCTAAGGTATCAGGAGGTGTAGATTGAAATCTCCTTGCAGGGGATGTTCTTTGAGTTGACCTGCTTTTATGACTTCTCTTTGAGGGCAACTCTGAAAATTGGGTAGGCTTTGAGCTTCTAGTCTCAATCTTTCTCATAAAACTTTGAACAAGGTAGCCTCTGATCTTTGAACAGTGGAGTTACCAGATATACTTGATAGAATGACTTCTAAAAGCCTATTTGATGCAATCTGTATATCAAAGATAGCATAACTTAAATATTAATCTGACACTTCACTAGTCCCACTGGGTGTGCCAGAATTGTTATACACTAAGTTTGCACGTTTTATCTCAAGCTCTCTTGGTCTTGATAACTCAGTATAACATGGGAATCCTCTCCAGGTTGTGGGACCTTTGCTAATTGAGATGAGACCTCTAGGTTCTAGGCTGGTTCCCCTTGGATAATCGCCTTAATTTTCTTCTAGACATGAAAGTAAAACTTTTGGAGGGAAATAGACAGAAGGAATGCTTGTAAGGGAAAAGACTTGAAAGAAAACTACCTACTAGGTGATGCATCAAAATTAGGGTTTGGATCTCAATATGTAGGAATGAAATCAATGAAAAGCTCAGGTCTAGTAGGTCACAACTTATTGAATAGGCTTGCATAAGTATTTCATAAGAGGGCCTGAGAGTAAGACACAACTTATGACCTGCAAACAGACATTCACTTCTGCAACTCGGTGTAGGATTGAGACAAGACTGTTAAGGGGGTTGAGGTATACCCACAAGAACATCCAAATTAGATCAAACACAATAACACACAAGATTGTAGAAAGCAAGAGGGATCAGGAACCCTAAAATATCATTGAAAACATGCATATGCTTTGATCCAATAAGAGATAATCCAAACAAGGAAGCATAGGGACATGAAGGATTTTCTCAAACAACCTCTACAATATTTGGATCATCAATGGGAGAAATACAACTGTATAAGCCAGAGGGTAGAAATGATACCACAGATGGCCTTTAAGAAAAGATGAATTTTCTTCTACAAATTGTCCAACTCCTCTGCACTAAAGGCTCCAAAACAATATATATATATATATATATATATATATATATATATATATATATATATATATATATATATATATATATATATATATATATATATATATATATATATATATATATATATATATATATATATATATATATATATATATATATATATATATATATACTCAACTGCACGCAGGTAGGAGTCAAAAACCTAACTAGGGTTACAAAGGTTTACAATAAAATATCAAACCCTAGGTGTCCTTCTAATCATCAATGTAACTCTACAAATATCTCAACTAATCAGATATGTATCTTTGCATGTTGATTTTGTACTAAGCCCTCTTGCAGACACAACAACCTTGATCCATCTACCCACTTGCAACTCCACTAAGCCATGAAGGCTTCAAATCCGATCCTAGTATGATACCTAGGTTTAAAATGATTAACCCTGCAAAAGGTGCTGCCAAGATCATTAAAGCTTCAACAAGACATGGTACCCTATGAAATCCATGGCGCCGACGATCAGATTGTCTACTTATCATCTTCTCAACCATCCCTATCCTGAGGAATTCAATTCCAGCTACCCATTTCTCATGCATGGCTGCAAAATGCAAACCCTAGCAAAGTCTTCACATAGAAATATTTAAATTTGAATATCAACGTTTAGCCTGGTCATTTTAAAACATAGCTATCGATGCGAAATCTTCCCTGCAGATGAATGGCTCAAATTAACTCGACAATAGTTTATAAAACCCTTTGAACGGTCAAAAATCCATCTCGGCATGTTTGGACCAATGAGAATCAAGCTTTTCTACATGTCAGCATATTTGGACCCACCTGTAGCCTTTCTCTTTTTTAAGTCATTTAGTGACTACGCAACTGAAGACTTCCTCTAAGTCGCAGAATCCTTTACACCTCCACCAACTTATTTAGAGATTCAACAAACAAAGCATTCGTTGAACGCTAAGTTGTTTGGAGCACCGCCAAATCATTTCATGAATGAGCGAACATGTGAAACTCATTGGGACTGCTAAATAATCTATCAAACCTAGGCCCAGACTTGCCACTTGGCAATCTTTCATTTTCTCCAGCCACTTCGTAGGCACACACCTTGGCAAGTCCCGCTAACACAAACCCCACTGAAACAAGATTTTGATCTAATGGCTAGCGCAAGATCTCATGGCTACAAAATATTCTTTCCGCTTTTACGCCAGCCATAGATCCTTATAAATTAGGACCCTTCTAACAAACAGACCCATGGCAAATCTAGTCATCACCACATGGACCAATCCAATCTAAGCATGTCAGCATACAAGGACCCACCAAAGGAAGCTCTGACACAGACCAAGATCGGTGGTTGTCGTAATATTGCGAACCCTGACACAAACCCTTGAGAACACACACTGATCGTAGATCTTCTACGGATGTCAGAGCCTCTGACTACTGAAAGGGCCCAGCCCCATTGACAACCTTCCACTTGTATTCAACCTTAGCCAATCACAGGCCGCCAAAATAGATCCACGTAGCAACTGTCTCTAACATAGGACCCACTGACAGAAGCCAGGCAATAAAGTAAGATCTATGGCTATCGCTATACCACCATGATAAAACACCTGCATCTTGAGCCCCCAGTATAATGAGAGCCACAAGATTAAATCGGGACTTAACCCGCCAAAGAAGATAGCCCCACTAACAAGATGTCAAATCAGATACCACCGATGAATCAGGAGCCGCCAAATAGGATGAGGTGGCACCGGTCCCACTGACACGTTAAACTCTGTAGGTAGGAGAAATCGATGATCATCACAAGATCTCAAGGAATCTTCTGACCCTATGAGATCATGCGACAACCGTCAGATTAGGAATCTTGACCTGGCCACTCGAACTAAGACACCCAACTTAAACGGTAACTTCTCACAGAATCGCTGAGTGTTAGCGGTTAACCGCCAGGAATCAGAGACTTGGCGACTGAAGGATTTATAAAGGCACATGCAAATTGGATGACTTTAGTGACCAGAAAAAGTAACTGTAAATTAGAACAAGGCCAAAGGGGTTTAGGGCCTTTTTTGGAATTTTTTGGATATAACGGCTACTTTTTCAAACTTTTCAACTGCAGACCAGGGAGATAACAAATTTACAGAGGCCAGAGAACAGGGGATAATTCCATGAAAATTTTAGGGATGGTAGACAAGATGAAAACAGAGGCCTGGGGAGATTTTCAGCCAAATTTGCATGCACAGGGAAATTATGGTAACAATTACCTCTTCATAATGAAATAATCAGATCTTACAAACCTTTTGTTCATGTAAAGCTAATCAATAAATCCATCTCCCCAAACAATTTCTTCCCTAATTGTAAAACTTATAATTAATTATCTAGATAATAAAAGAACAAAAAATTAAATAAAATATATATAGTAAAAAAAATTAAATAGTGCATGAGTATAATTTAAGAGGTGTAAACTGCCTTTCCACCACTACAAGAATCAGGAAAATCATAATTATATTTTAAAATATATGAGATTGGAAACTGAAATGTAGATCTAAATTTGACTATGTATAAAAAACATTTTGGAGTAGAATATAAAGATAAGACAACTACCATTCAAGAGTTCTCTAAAATACCTATCAAATGATATATGTTTACCAAATTTTGACACGTTTTATAGATATAATGGAAAATGAAAAATAGGCTAAATTTAGCTAGCCAATAACCAATAATCACATCCCTTATAATATAATTTAAGAAATATTTACTCATTTTATGTAAAAAATGATAGATATTTAAATGAGGTTTTAAGGAAAAGAACAAAAACAATTTTTTTTTTCAAGTTTACAAAACTCTATAGAGAAAAACATATGGTCAAACCTTTAGTTTTTTCTTTTTCACTATTTTTGTTACCTTTTTTTATTTTTTTAATCTCACAAAATCTAATAAATATTGACAAACTAAGAGGATTCCAAATATTTTTTTATAGTTTTAATGAAAACCTATAAAAAAAATTCTCCCGGATGAGTCAATATTTTTCCTTAGTGTTGGATGACACGAGAAATGGATATGAACATAATAGTTTGGAGCTTTGATAGCATAAATCCCTCTAGACCATGTAACTTACAAGAAAATTTCCTATCAAATTCAAGGAGAAGATATCATAATTAATTCTACGCAACCTTGATAGAGATTGATCCAAATATGAATCTCGTATTGATATTAACATTTGGATAAATTGTAATAAATATGCAATAAGTAGTTATAAAAGGTGAAAACTAAAACACTAGATGAAAATCCAATGAAATAAATAATAGAGAGCCTGAAAAGTGTCAACATCTTGATGAATAAAATATGTATTCAATAAAGATCAATATAATAAAATATTAAAAAATGTCTTAGCTTAAGTGAACAAAGTAATTAAGGACCTAACTACTCCCATAAAACCTCTTAAGATTAACTTAGGGATAAGCTCAAAAGTGAATGATGAATAAATGAATTCATGAAAAAATATTTCCCAACTAGACTGCCAAATCAAGTACCAATAACAAATAATTTTAATCTCTAACAACTAAATGAAAAGGAGAAAAATCTATTGGGTGAAAACCTCCCTCCAAAAGAGAGAAATAAATAACTACACTATTGCATGAAGGACTCAATGTGATCCCCCAACAACCACTTCTATTGCAATAGTAAAAAGAATACCCCCTATATGATAGAGTAAATGAGTATGTATTAATCCCCTAAATGTATGAATAACTTTTTTTCCAATAACGAATGTATCGAGATAGAAGACAATCTACTAGAGATATGAGAACCCACTCCTATAAAATGGAAGAAATGATAATGCAAATCCAAAATGTGTGTGCCTATAGAAAATGACTAAATATTGCTATGTTCATGAAAAATGATGATCTCACAAACTAATTAGCTACACACCCAATGAATATAGAAGGTGAAAATTTTGGAGTTTATGAAAGATGATGTAGAACAATTTGATTTTGGGGCGTATCTTACCTATAATGGTTCACATAATTGGTATCATTTTTACTGATCCAATGTAGAAATATTATAACTGTATCCAAACATCATTTTCTACAATTACAAACCATGGAAAATATATTAATAACTCAATCCTTATTTTTCCACGACTCTCACTTTAAACCAATAGTGATATTTATAGTCAAAAGCTTTTAATTCATCATTGGCTCTAGGTTATCCCATTTTGAAGTCGTCAACCATTTTTTCCCATTGTGTATGCGATAAGTTATCTTAAACAACATTTCTACTCTATTTTACAAAGCTCAAAATGTTTTAACCTAGTTTCCAGAATTTTTTTACCGTTTTATACTAGCACGTCCTTTTTCATGGGCTATTGTTCTTTTAGGGGATGGTCTCACATCTCTTATAGATATAACCAAAACATATATGGTTTCAAGGTGGACATTTTATTTAACATACAGAAAAAAAAGAAAATTGATATTTTATTTTTTTAATTATTTTATTGATACTCATGTTTCACTTTATAATAAAGAAATGATTTCTTTTAATTCTTTACTGTAGATTTAGGTGCAAGACAATACATTTTTACTTGAGATGTGGCTCATTTAAAGATTCTTTTCAACCATTAGGGCAATGTTGTTTGCACAATTTCTAGAGTTCTTCCACGTCCCTCTTCCAATATGTGTCACTCACATTTTCATGTCATTATCATCGATGTAGTCTCTACATTCAATCTAACAAGGTGAATGACTCCCAAACTTCTCCATTGACTACACGATGGGATTGAGTTCAATGGTTTTGGTCTTGCTTTGGTCTTAGGTTTAAAAGCTTACTACATCGATTGGCAGAAATTTTTTTAGTTGCTTCTTGGTAGTACTTTTGATTAGTTCTATAGCAACAAGTTCTTTGGGTTGTCTCTAGTTGTTTTGCATGGGCATGCTATTGAAGAAAAAATAAAGACAATGATGGCTGAGATCTATCCATGGACCCTTGCATAGGTTAAGTTCGATGATAAGGATCAATTTAGTTCCCTCTCTACTACTACTTTCATTGCCTAATAATTTTTTTTATAATTTTGTCTTCCACACTTCAATGTTGTATGGACTTCAAATATGTCACTTTGTTGAATATGTTATACGATTGATAAATAGTAATATACACACTTTTGTTTCCCTAAATGTCTGATAAAAATGTTAACATGGCTGGTGATGCTTGCATAACATGTCGTCCAATACTATGTGCAACACTTTTGACTAGGAGCTATTAAATCGTGAGACTACAAATGTGGGACCTCATCCCTATTTAGCAAAGTTGAAGCTCAAACTTGTGAGCACATTGGATCAATGATGACACAAGGTTGCAATTGCAATGGCCTAATGAAGATTGAAACTTGCAGGGACAACAAAACCACTACCATTTAACTGCACACTAATTGATAAACCCAAACAATAATATAAACATTGATTTATATATAAAAAATAAAAAAATTCAAACATTAGCATTTGATTTATTACATTCACCTTTATTACTATATATAAAATCATATTCAACTCCCTTTCCTTTTCCATATATATATATAATCAAATGTTGCATTTTCTTTTTGAACGTGTATGAAGTGTACTTTGTTCGAGAAATTTGTTCAGCTTTAGGAAAAGTCTTTTAAAAGAAGATGTGCCTAAGTTACATTGCACATGGGCCTGCATTATCTTGAATTGTACGTGTCGAGCTAAATTCGATGAGATCACGAGATTATATCGCTACATATTTTTATCCATCATGTGAATAAAGGAGTTTACTATAGCAGGCCATGTTGGAAAGCATTGGCGAACCATTGGAATGTTATCACTCTCACAAGACAAGCATGCGGATGACATAATAGATGATTACACGACTATAAACTCAATATATAAAGTGTACAATGACCAAGTAGTCTTTGAAAAGTTGCACAGATTAGATGGCTGAGGTTTAAAAGGAAAAAAAGAGATGTACGCGCCTCTCTAGTTACTTTGGAATAATTAAGAATTGAATGTGTGGCTTAAATACAAACTACCATAAGTAAAAGATAAAATCTAACATGATCGAACCAACAATTTGTTACAAGGCCTTATTTACCTACACCCAATAATATTTTGATATGTTGCCTTTGAACTTTAGAATGTAGATAATTTTGAGAGATTAGCTGAACACATGGCTTAAAGTTAGCCCTATGATTAATATACCACTAATGAATATATAGATATGCTATGTTAATTAGTTAGCTTTAAAAAAATATGATTGGCTCTTGTAGATATTATGCATGCAAGAATTTGCACATTTAATTTGTTATATTAAAACTATACATTAAATAGTCATTCAACTATGCATTTGATAATTAATCAAATTATCTAATAGTTAAGAATTATCAAACTTGAGATCAATAGTCTTCAAGTATCAAAAGAGTGTTAAGGTTACAACAATAGCCCAATCAATTGGTCATGGAAATAAAATGTTGACATGTCAGCAATTACAAATCAATGTTCAATGGTGCATTGAGCAATAATATAATGCTAGATATGAATAAGATATCACAAAACATTTTAATAAGATTTTGATGAAGTAAATTGAGCATTTGATTTACGCCTAGTGGACCATAGAGGTAATTGCAACCAAGATAAAAGATCTTAAAAATGCCTCTGAAATACATCAAGTCGCATAATGTAAATGTGGATATGCTCAAGATTAGGATTTATAATTGCAGCTATGTTGGTTGCTGAGTCAAGTAACATATCTTTCTACTTAAGGGTTTGATGTTAAAAAGTAATGGATTTAATCTTGGATTCATTGATTTCTCCTAGGGTGGATGGAGGGTTCTGATTAAATCTTTGATTATGATCCTCCTTTATCTCCAAATTATTGATCTTTTTAGAAAAATCATCCACCACCCTACACATAATATTGTCCTGCTTACCTTGTGTCCAATCACTTTCCCTCTTCTCTGCCACAACAATGGTTTCCAACCTATTTATCTTCTTTGTGGTAATGTGCATTTGCAATATGATTCGTTTGGTAACAATGTTCTACCTGTTGTAGAAAATGCATAGTTCATCCACCTTTCTCTTGATAGTATCAAGGTAAAAATCTTCAGAAGCGACACCCTTTAATTCCTTTGCAGGAATAATGTTTTGGGGGGCAGTAGGGTCTCTCGAGTAGCCATATTAAGTCAAAACAATGAATGACGGGTTTAAAGATAGGGATGGGGAATTACCTTGACACAATTATAAGGAGACCAAGTCGACCAAGAGGAAGAGAAGTCCTCCAACACAAATATAGTATTTTCCTTGGGATGCTTAATACCAAGGTCCTTAAATTCAACTTTACTTAAGGGGTTAACTCTTTTGAACCTGGGTGAATGATGGATTTTTGGGCATCAAGCCGATAGGGCTAAACTTAGGGTTATTTAGTTCAATAATGAGGGATAGTTTAGGGCCAACCTCAGGAGTCGTGAAAAGATAGAAATAATAAAGGTGATGAATAATTCCCTAATGAAGGGGAGGACCACCCAGGTTATGTTTCAATTTTTACATTGACCGAGATAAAAAGAAAAAAATATAGAACAATAAATTAAACTTAACATCTTAGTGCACATAATTTAGCATATGAAAGTGATGTGAATAGAACCTTTGAAATCTACCCTCCATTGTAATTATATTGTTAATCATCATGGCAACATATTTCCTTTGTCTAGGTAGCTCCTTCCCCTTAAAACCATTTTGCAACCTGGGGAAATTCTCACCAGGGCCAAGAAACTAGTTCAAATCTGGTTTGTAGTGACCATTGGAATTACAAAACATCTCATTACATTCCACTATAAAACTCATGACTACTCCAATGCTTTTTGTGAAAACCACAAAAGACACACCTCCAATGCTCACCATACCATTTTGCCATGAATTTACAAATTTCTCTGATAGGTATAAGTTGTAACCCTTTATACCCTCCACATATTTATCCATGTGCCCCACCTAGGTGATGGGCCACATGACCAGATTATTTTTGAACTCATCACAAGTGTCTGGCTCAATTTGTTTAAGATCTCCCCCCATATTACAGATAGAGATAAAACCCTGGAGATAGATAGAATAAAGAGAACTAGAAAACTAGAATAGAGGCATATAATAAAGGCTAATTCTTGAACCCCAATTAATATGCGCAACCTTTCCCATCATCATGAAAACTTAAGTGAAAGAATCATTGTTTCCAATATTAGAAATATCCTTTGCAATCTCTGCATGAACTACACAAGGGAGACCTTGGGTGGTGTTCTAAGTAATGATGTATTTGGTAAAGTGACCCATCATTGCTAGTATATCAGAAAACATGTTACCTTCTTGATAGGTATTTTGGCACTTATACATATATCCACTATGTGAAGAAGATATTTGGTTTTGGTGATGAAATTAGTCATTTCCAATCACGGGGTAGACTTTCCTATGAACATCTTGATAATGTTCTTGGTTTCACCTTCCACACTTATACTCTTAAACCCTCACATGACCGCCAACTCAAAATTATGAAAAGAAGCATAGACCCTTCCATATGGGCAAATTGGGATCCCAAGTTGATAGAAAAAAAAGAAAAAGAAAAAGCAAAGGTGTCACCCAACATGCCTCTTATGATACCAAACCCTCCCACCCATCTCGGTTTACCAAGAGAAGATCTATCAAAATTTAATTTGACCCATCCAAGATCAAGGTGGGGGGGCATTTAACATTGTTTCTTATGCCCATGTAGGAGGAGCTTTATACTTGTTTAGATGATTTCTTATCCCATAGCCTCTACCAATTTCCTAATCCAAAGAGGATGGGTGTATTTTATGATTGATTTCATAAATATTGTTTATATTTTCCATAATGTTGTTAACCATAGAGTAAAATAAAGCCTTTCCACAAACCATTTTATCCCTACAAAGAAGATTGTTTTGTTCCTTCTATAAAGCCCAACTAGCATACATAAAAGAATGCCACCATAAATCTCTAGTGAAAGGTTGTGAAGTGGTAGGAGTCCACAGAGAGGAAACTACCCAAGGATTTGTAGACCAAACCTATTGTTTGTTTAACAAGGAATCAATCTCTATCTATAAAGACAATAATAGTGATAGCAAGAAAGAAGGCGATCAATAGATTCAACATTAATTTCACAAAAAGAAAATCTACTGACCAAATGAATCACTTTCTTCTATAAATTTTCCACGGTGAGGATATTTCTATGGAAAACTCTCGAGAAAAATAAACAATCTATGGGTATAATTTGAGGCTCCACAACAAAGATCAATCTAATCTTTGAGGTCATTGGGGAGAGAGAAGGTGAAAACCCATTTTCAGTAAGTAAATTTTATTTGCACTATTACTCTAGACTAACTTATCCTGCTAGTTAATTCTATCAAATTTTAAAGTAGAGAGGAGCCGAATTAGTTGAAAGGCCACTAATCTAAAAGATCCATCAAATGACAAAGGCTAAATCTTCCAAACAGGAGGAGAAGAATAAATATCCCAATTGATGTAGATCTTACGGTATAGGTGTCTTTTTGACTAATTTTAGTAACTCTCTATGAGATATTTCATAGCATAGGCTCCACATCTCTAGAAAGGACTCACTCTAACCCACCTTGTATTTCAATTGACCCAATGAATCATACTCAACATGTTTCTTGCCTTGATTGAGACAAAACACAACTATTTACCCTACCCAAGTACATCATCAAATGGGTAAACATGATGAAATCCAAACATTTTGTTGGTGGGGTTGAACCAACTTGTTTGGGGCTTGGTTAGGTCCAATGCTACATGATTATAAAAGTGGAATTGTTCTTGGATTTCTACCTATGACACTTGCTTCTTAATGGCCTAAAATCCCTTATAGCATTTTGGAAAGGGTTTCATGGACACAACTTTTTAATACACCAAAGGACCAAAGAAATAAAAGAAATTTTGGGATACCCTTTTGCAAGATAAAAATGCACCCTAGTTTGGTTTTCTGATGGAAAATTTTAGGTGTCTATATGCTCACTATCCTGACAGCCCTAATTGCCCCTAGTAGGTCAGGTTAACAAAGGAGGTGCTCACCAAACTTGAAATATGACCCAAGAAATGATTTATGGATGGTACTTATGCTGTAAAAACATTAAATCCAAGGTTTAGATGGTTGATTCAACCATAGCCTACCTCTGTGGTTAATTTCCTTCTTTGCTCATGGGCTACCACATGGAGATGTCAACCCAAACTAATAAAATATGCTACCTTCCACCACCAACCTACAAATACACTCCAAAATCATAAAATAAACATTCATATCTCTCATTTCAATAATTTCTATATTTTTCCAATTGTGAATTGGAGAGATAGAGGCATTTGATTAGGGAAACTCTAGGTGACTAGGGTTTATAGGCAATTTTCAAAAAAATTCCCACAAGTTCCACCACACGGAACTTCATATGCATAAACCAGTCCCAAATGAAAGCTATTTCCTCCAACTTCAACCTTTTAATGGTCTCCCTCTCTGATTAATCTGATCATGGCCATACAGATCCACAAAAATCACTCTTTGCAAGAAAATAGTTTTATTTTTAATGATTTGAAAGGAAAAATTACATTGTGTGTCCTCCACTTTCCTGTAAGGGCTATTTGAGAAATTTTCCCAACGGTTAAAACTGGTATCCCACCATGGATCCGTTAGGAAAGAAGTTACAAACAAGTTTTCAAAAAGTTGTCACATTCGCTAAAAGTTGTTGAGCAACTTTTTGTGAAATTTTGCACTTTTTGCTCATATTGAGCATCCTTTGATTACTCTCACACCTAGGGGTTCCAAATGAACACAAAAACCTTAAAAACATAAAAAATAATAAAATAACACAATTTCAAAACTTTTTATGATCCATTGACAATAGTTAACCAAGTGACTTATAGGCATGAAATCTTGGTTCTAGGCCTTACAATTGGATCTTATTGCAAAATTAAATATTCCTATTGAACTCAACCTATTTCAGTGACCCAGGCATGTGCTGATTTTTATCCATGGAGTTGGGGCTCCTGAACCATATTCCCCTGGGGAAAAAGAACTCAAGCTCCCACTTGAGGTGAGTTGTTCCAAAGTGGAGCCATGGTTGATAATATCTTGTTCAGTCATCCATGTTACATTAATGTCTAGATGATGAAGGGTGCTCCCCTTAATACCACAAACACATAACAGAAATAGAGAAACAACAACAATAATATGCAAGAATAGAAAATTGGCTTCTTATTATCTCCACAAATGTGGAATTACAAACTTTCAGAATTACAATATGCAAAGCCACATGGGCATTCCCTTACAATATTCTGTAGGACAAAGCCTTGAATCAATACCCAGATCTACTACCCAGAACTGCCCTAGACAACACTACGGGCCTTCTTTATATAGGCAATTTCCACCGCCCGAGAAGGTTCCAGAAATTTAGCCCTAAGGGCCGACCAAACTTAGAATTATTTTATTTTTCAATTTATTACATCAAATTCGGCTCAAAATAAATTTTGAAACCCGAACAAAAATTTTGAAGGAAAATTATTTTCCGCCATTTCAGGTGACCCGACTTCCGGAGACCATAAGTCATCACCAGTTGACCCGATTGGCTATTATAACCCCATTCTAGAAATGCCATGAAGCGCTCTACAAGCTTGACCCATGCAAAGCGCCTATCACCCAAATTTTCAACCTCATCCGGGTCCTCTAAAGCCTTCAAAACTAAGTTCGAAGTTTCTGTACCCTGCTGCCAATACCGAAAATCTTCAATATCTTCAAAACTACACTTGATCTAGCCATGAAACTTTGCTGGTAGGCTGATATGACTGAGATGAACCTCCATATGTAAAATCAGACATTCCGAGATCATAAGACCAACTTACTAAAAATAGCAAGTTTCCATAAATAGCAACTCTACACAAGATAGCCCTTATTGAATACAAAAATAGAAATATTTTTGGGTGATGCAAGATTGCTCTTACACCTAGGATGCTCTTGCATCACTAGAAGACCTTTCCACTTGACTAATTACTGTAGATAAGTATTCTTTCCAATTTTCTTGAGGACCTTAGTGTCATGTACATCTCTTCTAATTGGAGTGGTTGACTACGAGGAAAATCATGAAGATAGTCATCTTTTGGATCATTTTTATCTGTTGGATCACCTGTAACACTAGCATTTTCCTTAAAAGGAATTAAGTCATAAATATTAAAGATTGGGGAAATTGAAAGCATAGGTTGTAGTGTAATTTCATGGGCATTTTGCCCAAATTTATGAATATTTTGTAGGGCCCTATCTTCTTAATTTGAAGCTTGGAATGGTGGCTTTTAGGAATTCTATCCTTTCTTATATAAGCCCACACTTTGTCACCTATTAGGAAGTATACTTCTCTTCTCCTTTTATCAGCATGTGCCTTATAATTTTATTTTGACTTCTCCAAGTTGTCCTTGACCCATTATTGTATCTATTTGATCATTTCTGCTAGTTCTTCCCATTGAGCATTGATTTTGAAACTAGTAGGAAGGTCTCTAAGTTCTATTTGTCCCCTTGTGGATAGACCATAAACTATTTGAAAGGGTGTTCTATTGGTTGACCTATTTATTGAATCATTGAAGGCATATTTTTCTTGTGGTAGTAACATGTGCCTATTTTGTGAATATTAGTTTGTGAGGCATATTATAATATTTCCAAGGGATCTATTAACCACTTCTATCTGACCATCTATTTGGGGATGGAACAAAGAACTAAACTGCAAGTGACTGCCCAACTTCTTATGCAAGGTTTTCCAAAAGTGACCTTGAAATTTGGTATCTCTATCTAAAACAATGGACTGATGTAAACCCTGAATTCTAAGAATTTCTTTAAAAAATAATTGAGAAATATGTAAAGCATCATAAGTGCTATTGCAAGGGACAAAATGTGCCATTTTACTAAAATGGTCCACAACTACAAAAATGTTATCAAAACCCTACTTAGTCCTTGGAAACAAAGTCCATTGAAATTGCTTCCAATGGTTTGGAGGATATTGGAAAGGGTTCGTAGAGTCCTTGATTTGTGGAAACACCTTTAGCTTGTTCGCAAATGACACAAGATTGGAAAAACTTTCAGATATCATTTTTCATCTTGGGCCAATTATGATACCTCATGACTACTTCTACTCTCTAATCTAAACCAAAATAACCACTCATTGCTCCACAATAATTTTCCTTAATAATATTATCCCTCATTGAATGCCTAGGGATTCATAGTTGGTTCTCTTTGAAGAGTAAACCATCTTGGATCATAAAATCAGAAAGATTAGTGCATACCTCATAATCCTCACCAAGATTTGGATCGCCAATGTAGTGATCATGGAGAGCCATTATTCTAATGCTTTTAATTTGTACTTCCTACAACAAAAAATATCCTACTTAATGCACTGACCACATTGTTGGCATGGCCTTTTTTTGTTTGATTTTGAAGGAACGTGCCTACAATTGATCTATCCATTTGATCTGTTTGAGACTTAGTTTGTCCTGATAGTTTAAATAACTCAATGCATGGTTATTTGTGAAGACCACAAATTCTTTGGGAAAGAGATAGTGCCTCCATTTTTTAAGGTCTTCAACCATGGCACATTTCTCTAAATCATAGGTGGAGTATCTTTTCTTAACATCATTTAGTTTTTGTGAAAAAAAATTCTACAATTTTACCATCTTGGCTTAAGACACCCCCTATAACCAAGTTGCTTCCATAAGTTTCAACTATGAATACCTTATGAAAGGCAGGTAGGGTGTGTATATGATATTGTGCTACTCTTGACTTCAAGTATTCAAATGGATCATTATCCTTCTTGGTTCAAACAAACATAGTTTTCTTCCCACATTTAATTGTGTCAAGCATAGGTGTGCATACATGACTGAATTTTTTAATGAATTTTCTATAAAATGTAGTCAAACCATGAAATCTTCTTACATCACCTTGATTTTTGTAGGGTGGAAAGTTGACTATAGCATCAACCTTTGAGGGATCCATCTTGAGTGCCCCTTGGGAGATCACAAATCCAAAATATGTAAGTTCTTTCTACAAAAAGATGTACACTTTTCCAAATTTATCATTAGTTTGTGCTTATGAAACCTTCTTATCACCCTTTCCAAGTGTTTGAGATGTTCTTCCAAACTGCTGCTAAAAATGAGAATGTCATCGAGATAAATAACAATAAACTTGCCATTGTAGTCATGAAAATTTTCATTCATTAACCTCATAAATGAAGATGGTGCATTTCTTAATCCAAATGGAATGAAAAGCCATTCATAGATACCCTATGTGGTTTTGAATGCTTTCTTCCGTTCATCACCTAGTTTTATTCTTATTTGATGGTACCCTAACTTTAGGTCAATTTTTTAGATGAAACAAGCACTGCCCAATTGATCTAACAAATCCTCTATCCTTGGGATTGGAAATATTTATTTGATGGTGATTTTGTTCACCACCCTACTGTCTGTGCTGAGTCTCCATTTTCCATCTTTCTTTGGGGCTAAGACTGAAGCGACTGGACAAGGGCTTAGGCTCTTTTGGATCAGACCTTTTTGTAAAAGTTCATTCACTTGTTTGGAGATTACTGCATTTTGAGTGGGGGTCATCTTGTATGGTGCTTTTTTAGATTAAAAAAGCACCTAGTATAAAGTCTATTTGATGTCTTATATATCTTATGGATGGGAGGGATGATGGTAAATCACTTGAAACCACCTCATGATAGGTTTCAAGTAATTTTTGAACTTCCTTTGGTATTGGCTTGTTCTTATTTGATGCTGCTTGATCTTTACATTTCAATATTAATGAATATCCATCTTCATCTAACTCCTTTATTGTCTTCATCATTTCTTTTTCTCCCTCTACTATGACTCTGGGTTCCTTTCCTTGTTTTGGATAAGACAGGGGCTTCATTGTATAAGAGATACCATTTTGAACTAGGCTATAGGTGTTTTTGCTACTATTGTGGGTGACATCCACATCATATTTCATTAGTCTACCTATAAGTATATGGAAAAAATTCATTTCTACTAGTCACACAAAATGTTTTCCATGTAGTCACCTATAGAAAATTTTACCCAAGACTATTCTTTTACCACTATCTTCGTTGCCTTTGTTAACCATGATACATTATAAGGACAAGGATGTGGAAATGTTTGTAGTTTCAAATTATAGACCATTTCATTAGACACTAAATTTTCATTAGAACCAGAGTCAGTGATTAGTTTAAATATCCTTCCATGGCTCTTATAGTTGGTTCTGAACAAAGACTTTTCTTTGTGGTGCTTCCATGTCTTGTGGCCTCTGCAAAAAAGTTTGTCTCATCAATAGGCATAAGCCTTCTTCTTGTTCAAGTTCCTTTGAAGAGGAAGTGGTGCTTTGATTATGTTCATGGGAAATTTTTACTCTCCCTTTACCTTTAGCATGGTGTCCTAGTTGGTTACAATTTTGACATCCTCGTGGACCATTGTTCCTTCCACCAAACCTACCTCTTCCAAAAGGTCTCCTTCCCCTATAGTTTCTTCTAAAACTTGATTCTCCTTGCTCCTTATTTTTTTTTCCTTGTTCTCCAAAAGGTTTTGGTGACTGTCCTCTTCCAAAAGAGTTTCCTCTTCCTCTAAATTTTTTATTATTGTTGCTGCCACCTCTTACTCTATTGTGTTGCTCCTATTTTATCCTTAGTTTTGAATAGAATAATTATGGGTATGGATGGAAGTGAATAGAAAATATCACCAAACTGACTGGTATAAAAATCTAAATAGGGTTGAATAGTGGTAGATAAGATAATATTATATGAAAGGGGGAATATAGGACCTATCCTTCATCCAAATTCCTAAAAAGGAAAGATCCAAATGGATTAATCGCAAAGAAGTGATTAATGCACAAATAAATCAAACAATGGAGAACATGAAGAAAGGAGGAAATCCTATAATCTACTATAGAAAGTATGTACTTGAAATTTTAAATGAATAGAAGGCAAATACTAACCTCAAAATAGGGAAAACCTGGAAAATACAGTTTTCTCATGTCTGTACATAGTTTTGGGAAATTTTGCAACCTACTCTAGACTGGAAATGATGAGACAAAGAAAACCCAAAAAACTTTAGTCCTTCTAAGGTCAGGTCAACTTTGACCTAGATAGCAGGGCATAATCTTACCCCCCACTGAAGGTCATCCCTGACCTAAAACAACTCTGACATAAATTGTGTTCACAGATCTCAGAAATTCATCAAAAAGGGTATCCAGATCTAAACTTCAATTCATTGTCATGTACCTATATCTGCAATAAAAATGGTTTTTATTGTTTGGATAGGGGGTTTGCCTTGGTTAAACCCCAGTTTGGAATCAACCTTAAAATGTAATTGAAATTGCAAATGTATAAACAAAGTAAATGGAACTATTCACCTTGCTTATGTTGAAGTCCTTATGGAGGATTCGAATCCTTGAATCCACAAGTAGGGATGCTCTGAATGAATGTAGAAATGTATAGGATGTCTCAAATCAATGGCATTAGATCTTCAACACCAATATTGAATGTATCTTTGCATAGGAAGAGGCTTGGATGAATGTGGATGGAGAAATATTCAAGGGGGCTCCAAAGATATTGAATCCTTCAATAGCTAACAATGGATCTCCTTGATAAATGCTTGAATGGACAATTACTCGAATGCTTGGCTTGAAGATGAATTCTTTCTTTCTTTCTTTCCTTCTCCCTCTTGCTTGCTACTTGATTCAGAATGCTTATGAAAATTGGATGAAGAAAATGAGAGAGGAAGGCTTCCTTTTATAGTGATCTAGGGCACAAACTCCTAGAGAAGGCTGAAATTGGAGAATTAAATCCCAATTAATCTTAAACCCTAGAAATGGACCTAAATTAAATGCAATTTAAGAGTTTACTATTCTGAAACCCGAAACAACTGACCTAGAAGTGGGAAAATGAAACTTTCTGAAACCCGACATCCTCAAACTTTCAGAAATCAAAATTTGGACCTGGGGTCAAGGATGAGGTTCTCTACTCCATAGGTCACAGTCAAGGTCAAACTTGAATTAGGTTATGGTGTAGGTCATCCTTCACCCTTCAGGTTGTCCTTGACTCAAAAAGTCAAAGTCTCTAGTTTCTTAGAGAAATTCTATCAGAAAGAGGTTGGAAATAGGGAGAGAGAAGCAGGACGGGGGGGGGAAACAACTAGATCCATGCAAAGACCCAATCAAGGTGCTTTCCATGACCCCATACCATTAACTCAAAGGGATAACGGCTCTTATCATGGAAGTGCTTCCATTTTAAGATGATACATTAAGCCCCCACTTTAGCAAGAGTATGGACTTGATGCAAACTCTTGGTAAAGGAGATCATAATGAAAAGATAATCTTATTAAAATAAAAGGGACAAAGAGATCCTCAAGCCCTTAGGGAATCAAGTCTTCACCAACTCCAAGATCACAATAAGAGAGACATCTCTAGAGAGAGAGAGAGATGGTGTGATTATCTCACCCAATGAGAACTTATGTCTCATTGTGAACCAAACAAAGAAACAACGCAACTGGAAAGATGAAATTGAACTACCTAGTGAATGTGGCTACTCACTAGTCAACCCATTAAGAATTCACCCTTAAGAATATTCTATTCCATAAGAGAAAAGCCAAAAGAAAAAGAGATCCAGTCTTAAGCACACCTTCGACGTTAAGGGATAAAAAATTTGAAACTGGAGGGATCAAGAGATCCTAAATATAAATACATGCATTAAGGATTAGTCACTAATCCAAAAAGGGAGAAAGGGTATCTTGAATATATATATATATATATATATATATATATATATATATATATATATATATATATATATATATATATATATATATATATATATATATATATATATATATATACATATATATGTACATATATATGTATATACATATATGTATATATACACATATACACATATATACATATATATATATATATATACATATACATATATATATATATATACATATATATATATATATATATATATATATACACATATACATATATATACATATATATACATACATACATACATATATATATATATATATATATATATATATATATATATATATATATATATATATATATATATATATATATATATATATATATATATATACATACATACATACATACATACATACATACATACATACATACATATATATATATATATATATATATATATATATATCTATATATATATACATGTATATATATATATACATACATATATATATACATGTATATACATAGATATATATATACATGTATATACATGTATATATATACACATATATATACATATATACACATACATACATATATATATGTGTGTGTGTGTGTGTGTGTGTGTGTGCGCAATAGGTGAGAAGAGCATATTGTAGTACCTCGCCCCTACTCTAATTTTATGAATGTTATGATTATTGTAGGATGTTAGATTATATGTTAGGAAATCATTGATGCTTATGATTTTGCTAACCCCATACTTGCATGTGTATGGTAGATGTGTTTATTTTATATTTCTATTTGACGTGCCTGATGTGGTTGAGGGACGGAGTCGTAGTTTCTTGCTTGTGAGATCCACACGATCAGCCGATCCCCGCCATTGTCTGTTATATATTTATATATGTATGTACATGCAAGTTTTGTATGCAAGTTTGTAGGTACCGGGCATCAACTTCCCTAAATTGTCAGGATGAGCGTGCCCTATCACAATATCTCAAATGGTAAGAGAGGGGAGATAACACGGATCCAAAACCCTAACCTAAGCCCACTTGTCCTAGGATTGGACAAGTATTAGTTTGACTACCCTACCCAAATTCGTCTAGGTGACAGGAATTCATGGATCCCTTTCTAGTATTGTTTGGTTTTAATTTGTTTGATTTTACTCTATTTGGCTTCAGTTGATTTATGTCTTATGTGTGATTTTTTGTGATATATTGATTAATGATTATAGTTGAAATTTAATATTAATCAGGCTCCTAATTTTATTTGAGAAAATTTAGTCAAAAGTTAAATATTTGATTATATGGATTTAATTGATTATTTAATCGAAATTAGATTGTAATGTGGTTGTGTGCTTTATTAAATAATTAAATATTTGATTGCATAGTTTTAGGATGCATTAAATATTTAATCTATTTAATACATATTTTAATTATAACATGTGCATTAATATTAATTGAAAATTGAATTGCTTTCAAAAAGTAATCAACTTGTTTTTAAAAGTCAAAGTTGAGTTGTGCAAAATAAGGATATTTAAATTTATTAATTGGGATTTACTTTCAAACTATAATTGGAGTTTGATTGGGAGTTAACTGTTAAGTCATATTGAGGGTTGCATGAAATGGGGAATCGAATCCCTAATAGGGGGAATTGCATTCATTTGGAGATTAGACAGGTTTTTGAAGAGAATTTTAGGGGAGAGCTCGTGCTTTGGATTTTGGAGAATTTTTGCTTGTTGTGTTTGCTTGTTGATTTGGCTTCATTGTGCATCTGGAATTTGGATGTTGCGTGCTTCATGGATTCAGATCTGCAGGTGGAATCAATCTTTAGAGCAATCCTTGTCTTCATATCTTCACAGGTTTCTATTTCAATTTTTGGCATTGGATTCAAGGTAGGCATCCTTCTTGTTAGTTTTATTATGCATCTGTTTGGTTTTATTTGCTTGAACAAGTTTTAGTGTTTTTCAATAGATAGATCTGTGCTTCATTTGGATTCTGGGTATTAGAGAAACGCTTGAATATGTTATTTTAGGTTTTTATTAAAATTTTAGCACAACAGGGTTATGCTGGCAAAATTTCATTGGAATATACCTCATGGTTCTCTTAGAAAATGAATGATTAGATCTAGTCTATAGTTTAACTATAGGGTTTGAAGAAATAAATTTACCATTAGAGAGGAATTAATTTGTGAGAAAAAAACCCAATCTGGGTATAAAAATCAATTCTAGAAAAATATAATTTATCCTCTGTAAAAAAAAAATTCATTTACAAATGCATGTGATTGTCTTCAAAAGAAAAAAATAATTAGCCTTTGTAAAGTACAATAAAAGAAAAATCTAACATAGTCAAAGTTAAATTAAGAAAACATAGATTTAATTGGGATTACATGTCATTGTTTCAAATATATATATATATATATATATATATATATATATATATATATATATATATATATATATATATATATATATATATATATATATATATATATATATATATATATATATATATATAGGTATATTCTCCTTTTTCAATTTATTTTCGATTTTCATAAATTAAAGAAAAAATAACAAAAGAAAAAGGTGTTGTGTAATGTATTTAAATTTTTTTTATTAAATTGTTTAAAAAAAATTTGAAAAACAAAAAGTATGGAGGGGAGGCGGGGGCCACCACACCCCCTACCCTCCCTCTCCACCCACGCGGTAGTAGTGGGTACTGCTACGATAGTACTCGCGCTGCCTTGGGCAGCGAGTACTATCATAGAAGTACTCCTGCCTATGCAGGAGGGGACCACACCTTGGGTGTGGGGTGCATGGGGCCCACCCCCACTCAAATGCTTTTTAATATATTTTTTATATATATTTTTTTATTTAATTTTGTTTTAAATTAGAATATGATTATTAAATTTTTATTTTATTTCATATGTAATAAAATTTATTTATTGTTAAATAAATAAGTTAATTTTTTTATTAATTAGTGTCCTAAATTTGTGTGTTGTTTAAGTTAATTAAATTTGTTATTTTTTAATTAATTCAATTTAATTTATTTATTTATAAGTTTAGTTTATTACTCAAAATCTTTTCTAAGTGTGACAAAAAAAATTATTATGAGTTTTATTTGTTGAGATGATAGGTTACTTTGGACAATCTCTTTATGGGATTTGTTTTTATAATTGTTTAATTTTGATATATACATATCGTTTGTATATATATTTACTTTAAATATACTTTTATATTAAATTTATTAATAATTAAGTGTAATCATATCTGTATGACTTTCATCTTTGTGGGATGGGTTTACTTAGTTTAATAATTTTTATATGTGAGAATATGCTTTAATTATGTACATTTAATCTATCATTAGTTTATGCAATTATATTTCAGGTTTGTTAATCTTATGTTCATATAATTAAATATATGTTTACATTAGGATGTGCATTGCTTATATATGTTTGTTTTTGAATGATCTATTATTAGAAATATTACTTGTAAAGTGGATATATTTGTACTGAAATTGGGCATTTTTATTTGGTTAGAACCCTAGGTAGTCTATAGGGAATATTCTCTCATTTAGGCATTGTTACAATGTTTATGATTAGATTCTCTTAGCTGATTTATGTAATTCTAAACTTAAATTCAATTATGTTCAAAATGGAAATTAAAGTGCTTATGAAATTAGATCTCAGTTTTCTATGGTGCAAATGTGTCTTCTTCATGCTTGGAGTGTCTTCTTGTGCTTATTGTGTTTTTGGGATACTAGAAGACCTAGGGGGAAGATAGAGGCCCGGGGTTGTGTCAGTTATTCATGATTTTAGTATTATTTTTGATGTGTGTTTTTATTCCGATTATCATCCTTGATTTGACCATTTTGGGCTCATTTTGTATTGAGTTTTACTTCATATTCTATAGAGGAGAATATGGTATTGATTTTTATGTCTGATCCACGGGATCATGTGTATATTCTTTTGTGAACACTTTTGGAGTGTTTTTGTGATATTAAGGTTATGTGAGAACCAGCGTGTTCCTATCATTTTGTGGAACTATCCCGAGGGACATTATTATCATCTTGTGATCTATGTTAGATTTGTGAGCCTAGGGTAGTTTACCTAGATATGTAGTAGGAGGTAACTTGAAATAAGTGCGTGGGCCCACAAGTAGCTGCTAGGATCACTTATTGTAAGTATTGGTAATCAAGTGATAACTTAATGTAACATTGAGAGATATTAAAATGAACCTAACAAGATATGTTTCGTCACCCTAGCTTAGTGCTAGTATAGACTAAGGTGGGAATGGAGAAGATGACTAGCCGCTTTTAAAGGCATGAGTTGGCATAGTCGATGGCTTTGTTAGTACGAGAAGTCATTGAAACCATTTATGGTCACTTGGGTGCCGGGATCCAGAGAGATTACCAGGACAAAACTCAAGGGTTAGATGTACATGATGACACTTTCCTATGCATAGTCTAGTTATCCTACATTTGTTGGTTGCCTCTACAATAGTGAGTCTTTCATATCATTATACATATTCACCTTGAGTAGAGAGCTTTCACGATCCTCTCCTTAGCTTGATCTATTTGATGTTTTATGTCCGAGTGGGATCTGATGTTATCTCCTCAACACGGTGGGAGTGGACCATTTAGGTTCATGAGTTCGGGTGGTAGTGATTCTTTTACCATTTGAGATTTTGACGTTTGTGTACCAATGTTGGATGATCCCTGTGGAAGTTGATTCTTCTTGTTCTTCTTTGGTGGAGATGTGATCTTCTTCTTCTTCTTCTTCCTTTTTGTGATCTTCTATCAGTTTTGTAGAGTTATCATGTGTACTTCTTTTCGGTTATTGTATTACATACCTGGTTATGTGCAAGATCATGAGGGGCCAAAAAGTGGCGATGTCAGTTCAAAACTTTGACAATGTAGCTGACGATTTTTTTTCACCCGAATTTGATAAAATGAAAAGGGTATCTTAAGGAGATTATCAGCTTTCTATTGATATAATTGCTATCAAATTTTGAATTCGGTAAGTAATTATTAGTTATTTTCTAATTGAGCTACCTCTAAAGTGCTGATTTATATACTGATTGAAAAATGACTCTAACTTTTAGACGGTATAACATTTTTGAAATCCAAAAAATGCGTCACATTCTATGCTTTGCCTCCTATAAGGAAAAAAAAATAAAAATTTGAATTTTGTAAATTTTTGAATGAGTTAAGGTGGTCAGACACGGGAGTTTTTTTATTATGAAAATGTTGTAGCAAAAAATTCATAATTAATTATTGTTTTGGAATAAAATTGAAAAAAAATATGCATCACATCTAAGCATGAGTCTACTACTTATATATAAAATCTTATAATAAAATATTATCATTTGATTATGATTAAGGTGGTCAGACATACACCTACTTCTTATTTTTTTCCTGAAATTTTTGTACTGCTGCATTGAAATCTATACTTTTCACCAATCATACTAATTTTTTCTCAAAAAAGGCCTAGTATTTTAGAAATTGCATTCAATTTTCTATAGATTCTATTATTACAACTTTTTTCTATTAGGTTCATAGCTAGTTGAAATTTTCACGTCAAGTTGACTAACCCTGATTTGCTGATTTTTCATTGCCACTTAAGGGCATAGTTTGGCCCCTCATGATCTTGTACATACCCACCCTGCAACATGTGCAGTGGATGAAGGTTATTATGGATACCCTATGGTACTAGTTGTATTTATGTTATCTTATATGTGATGTTTCTTTTATCTTTCATTTGTTTATATGAGTTTTGTAATTGTATCTAATCTAAATTAATTAATTATTGTTAACGCAATCTTTGTCGAGGAATGCTTGAGAGTTCTACCCTCTGTTGGTTATTATATTATTGTGAGTAAATGGTAATTGCTTTCGCATTGATGTTTATCTTGTATGTTAACTTTAGAAAGAAAAAAAAATATTCTGCAAACTTAGATGCATGTTTAGGTTAAGTTCTCCTCGGTTCCCTGGCGGGGAATCACACATATGCCCCCACATTAAAGTCATGGCTAACACTTTAACAAAAAAATGGCTTTAACAAAAATATAAATAACTCCACTTATTACGTTTCCACTATGAGATGCCCCCAGATGAAGACAAATTAAGGGAAATACCACATAAACATACAGAGAACACAGAAGGGATCTACCTATCGTGGGGTTAGTATGATCATATGATAATATATATGATATTATTGTAAATGAATTTAAATCATTCCCCGAAGAAAGTAGAACTACAATCACAATGGAGGAATGATCACATAAGATATACAAATAATAATCTTTTCAGACCATGAACTAGAGACCAAAAAGAATTAGTGCTACCAACTCACAGATCCAAGCAGATTACACAAGGAAACATTTATGAACAATAGCACAAGTACAACATAACATGAAACAACATATAGAATAATAGAGATTCATATAGAGGAATTGTACAACATGTTTGATTCCTTTATCACCTTGTACCAACAAAGAAACAAGGGTCGTATAAAAGAATCTAACAATATTTAGCAAATATATCATGGGAAAAGCACAGTATAACAGGAAAACACACAACAAAGCTACCATAAAAGACAAGCTGATCAAGTGTGTCACCTACTCTCCCCATCTCATTCTATATCATTTAGGGAAGGTGGGTAACTCACAAGAGGGAATATATCCAACATAGTAGGAATGATAGCCAGTTCCAACTAAGGATCCTCTTGAGAATCACAATGTTTGATACTAGGTGTAAGTGTTAATTATGATAAAAGCATATTAGGTAAATCAATGTCAATGTAAATAGTATCATATTCATCATTAACATCATCAATAGTATCTTCTTCATCTAGATTAATCAAAATAGGATCTAAGATATGAATAGAATCATCATAATCATGCATCTTAACATCATTATTAGTAACAACATCATGCATAGGCTTATTAGAAGAAAGTAAAGAATTACGAGCTTTAGCTTGAGCACAATGCTTCTTACAATGTTCATTAGAAAATTTATTACATTTTAATTTTCTTGAAATATGTTGAGAACTAGGAGGAACAATTACAAGATCCTTCACAGGTTCTTTAGAAGGATTAATAGGATTTTCAATAGTCAGACGATCAACAAAAGGAACTTGATTAACAAATGTAGAAGCCATGGATAAAGGAGGTATGGAAGGTGTAGTCAAAATAACATGATTAAGATCCATCAGAGTTACAGTTAATTCAAGAATCTTACCATGCTTATAGGCTTGATATGAGCAGAAAAGATTATTAGGTCGAGAAGGACATGAATTAGGTAATGAGGGCCAAAAGAAATCAAGAGTAGCACAATCCCTGGGCCTAGAAGGTTGATATAAAATATGATTAACCGTCTTCACTTCTTCATCATGAAAAAATTTAAGACATTTATGGATAGGTGAAGCAACAACATGCATGGAATTCAACCAAGGATAACCAAGCTTAACTTGAAATTGATTAGAAGTAGGAACAACAACAAAGGTAGTGTTCACAATTTTACCAAAAAGTTCAACTAGAAAGTTAATAGAACCAAATGATGGATAAAGAAAACCATTAAAATTTTGAATCCACACATTAGATGTATCATAAGAATCACATTGCAAATTTTTTATAAAAAGATTTTCTTTAGTAATAACATTGACTAAAGATGTAGGATCAGGAAGACAACCAAGAGTAGGTATTTGGGAAATCCTAGCATAAATGTAAAGGGGACCATTAGGAGCTTTAATGGTCTCAGAATCATCAAAGGTAATAAAAGTTCCTGAGGTCTTTTATTCTTAGGTTGTCGTCACAGTTTAGGTTGAATTTTCAATTTAGGCTACAATTTTTATATAGGTTAAGTTTGAACTTGAGATGGAAGCTAAGGTTGAGGCTGAGGTGGAGATCTAGATTTAACAACATGCTCCACTTGATTAACACTATGATTAGGATCATACATCTTTGAATCATACATAATATCTATAGAAGATGGCTGAGCAATGGTATTATTATCATGCATGGGTAAAGGATTCGTATAGATTTGAAGATTTTGAATTGGAGGAGAGACAGATTTGAACCCACGACCATCAAGATTATCAACAGATAAGGCATTAGAATCAATTAAGTCTTCAACCTTATGTTTTAAAGAATAAAATTTCTTAGTATCATGACCATTCTGATGATGATATTGACAAAAATATTTAGGATCAAAAGCTTTAGATGCAATTGTAATAGGTAAAAGAGGTTGAATAGGAGGTAAAGTAATCATATTAGCAGTTAACAACCTATTCATAATAGAATGTAAAGATTCAGAAAGAGGAGTAAAGGTATGATTTAATTAAAAAGAAGTGGATGCAGAAGTAGCATTGTGAGATGCAACAACTTGATCAACAACTACATTCACTTGTTTTTTTTATCTTAACATAGTTGTTGAATTTTTTAAATTTGTTTGGATTAGGAGCAAAATCACTTTTATCAACTAGAACGAGAGCCATTAGAGTGTTGCTCTCAAATTGACTCACTTGTAATTGATAATGATGAAGTGCTGCACAAAGTTGTTGAAAAGAGGTAAATTCAATAAGCAGAATCTTATCTCTAATATACTTTTGTAAATTTGAAATAAACATATGTTGAATATCAATATCAGGAATAGGATAGGAAATTTGAGAATCTAAATTCTTAAATCTACCAATAAATTTAGTCAATTTTTCCATAGCACTTTGTTTACAATGCATCAAATTAGTCAAAGACACTTGTGGGCCAATGTTGTTTTGAAATTGTTGAATAAAAGCATTGGCAAGTTGTGGAAATGAGTGAATAGAATAAGGAGGAAAGGAACAATACCATTGTAAGGCCTTGTCATGAAAATTTCTAGCAAATAACTCGGCTAAAATCCTATGGTCATGAGCATAATCACTACAAAGGATTTGAAATGTTTTAACATGATGAACGGGGTCTCCTTTCCAATTATAATTCTCAAGATGAGGAATATCAACTTGCTGAGGAACATGAGTACGCATGATATCTCAAGACAAAGGACTTCCCATGTCACATGTAGGAATGCTAAACTTGTTTTGATTCAAGGATGCAATTTGTTGTTGTAAGGTTGACACAGTTTGAGCCAAACTCATGATTGTTGAATCATTAGAGGAAATAGGAGGAATAGAAACATTAGAAACACTAGATAAAGTGTATGAAGCTACAAGAATAGAAGACACAATTGGAGGAACACTTGGAACTACAGTTGGAAGAGGATTGGAGTAAGTAAAAGGAACATTATGATAAGAAGGTTGTGATGTAGGAAGGGACATAGGAAGAACACTCATAGGAATAGAGGGAATCATCACTGTCACCAAAGAAGGAGTATAGGTAGGAAACCTACATAAAGGAATAGAAGAAGGTTCTACACTAGTGACAAGAGGAATCCACCCTAAATCTTGAGCTTCTTGAGCTAAAGGTTTAACATTTGAATGGACGAGATGAGTAATACCATGCAAGATGTTAACACCTTGATCACTATCATGAATAAATTTCTTAAGAGCCTCTATAGATTGAATATAATCTTGATTATGGTTTTCTTGAATAAGCCAATTACCCATTTTATCAAGTTTAGTTGAAATTATTTGGACTTGTTTAGGAGGAACTCTTAAAGCATCATCCTCATCATGAGATAAGTGAGAAGAGTTTTTCTCCATAATAGGATTGGAATCATGAAGAATCAAATTATCATCCATGATTCTAAGGAAAGGAGAAGATGACTTGTGATCAAAGGCACCCATAATTCTATGACTTCATCTAACCAAAATATTATAAGTAGGACTAGTAGTAGTAAAGCTCATAAACCAATGCAATGCAAATGAACTAAACTAAGAAAACATAAAGCATGAATGTTTTTGTATTTTGAAAGAGATTTTGTAATTTTTTTGTATTTTTGAAATATAGATGCAAGTAATCTAATTAGCATGCAAGATTTAACATAAAAGACAAATCTAACATCAACAAGATAATATAAAGGGAAATCTAACACCACAAAATACAATAGGTCATCTAATTCCACAAAAGAAAAGAGGGTAAGTAAGGCAGGTTCACCTAAAGGAATAGTGAAGGTGAACACACAATAAACACAATCGGGTATCTAATTCCACAAAAGAAAGGGGTAAGTTTGTCGGGTTCACCAAAATGAATAGAATAATTATGGGTATGGATGGAAGTGAATAGAAAGGATCAGCAAAATGAATGGTATAAAAATGTGAATAGGGTTGAATAGTGGTAGATAAGATAATATGATATGAAAGGGGGAATATAGGACCTATCCTTAATCCAAATTCTCTAAAAGGAAAGATCCAAATGGATTAATCACAAAGAAGTGATCAATGCACAAATGAATCAAATAATGGAGAACATGAAGAAAGGAGGAAATCCTACAATCTACTATAGAAATTATGTACTTGAAATCTTAAATGAATAGAAGGTAAATACTAACCTTAAAATAGGGAAAACATAGAAATTGCTGATTTATGATGTCTGTGCATAGTTTCAGGAAATTCTACAACTTGCTCCAGACTAGAAATGCTGAGATAGAGAAAATCTAGAAAATTTTTATCCTTCTGAGGTCAGGTCGACTTTGATCCAGATAGGGCACAATCTTACCCCTAGGCACAATCTTATCTCCCACTGAAGGTCATCGCTAACCTGAAATAGCTTTGATTGAAATTATGTTTACAGATCTCTGAAGTTCACCGAAAAGGGTATCTAGATCTGAACTTCAATTCATTTTTCATGTACCTGTATTTGCAAGAAAAATGGATTTTGTTGTTTGGATGGGGGGTTTTCCTTATTCAAACCCTAGTTTGGAATCAAACTTGAAATGTAATTGAAATTGGAACATGTATAAACAAAGTAAATGGAACTATTCACCTTGCTTATGTTGAAGTCCTTGTGGAGGATTTGAATCCTTGAATCCACAAGTAAGGATGCTCCAAATGAATGTAGAAATGTATAGGATGTCTCAAATCAATGGCATTAGATCTTCAACACCAATCTCGAATGTATCTTTGCATAGGAAGAGGCTTGGCTGAATGTGGATGGAGAAATCTTCAAGGGGCTCCAAAGAGATTGAATCCTTCAATAGCTAACAATGGATCTCCTTGATGAATTCTTGAATAGATGATTTCTTGAATGCTTGGCTTGAAGATGAATGAATTCTTGCTTTCTTTCCTTCTCCTTACTACTTTCTACTTGATTGCTAATGCTTATGAAAATTGGATGGAGAAAATGAGAGAGAAAGGTTTCCTTTTATAGTGATCTAGGACAGAAACTCCTAGAGAAGGCCAACATTGGAGAATTAAATCCCAATTAATCTTAACCCCTAGAAATGGACCTATATTAAATGCAATTTAATATTTTACCATTTTGAAACTTGAAATAGTCAAACGGAAAGCAGGAAAATGAAACTTTCTGAAACCCGACATCCTGAAACTTTTGGAAACTAAAATTTGGACATGGGGTTAGGGACGAGGTTGTCTCTATTGGAAAGTTGACTATACTAAGGTATATGACTAGATATAGTGTTATCATTATGGAAAAAAAGTCATATAGAAATTTGGAGTTAGCGCACCTGATGAGAAGATCAGAAATCAGCTAAGTGTTGAAGACTGGATAGTGTGCAGAGTTCTTGCAGATCAGAGAATTAGTGCATGTATGTATGGATGAATTATGATATGAACCCTAGAAGTTAAGTTTGTTAGACTATAATTATACTTAGTGTATGAGTGCACAAGTAGATATGAAAAGATGTGAAAGTTACAGATAGTTGAAGTTGCATAGCTAGTGTGTGCCAGCAAAGAATAGAGCATGGAGCCAACAGTTAGTATTTTGGTTTGTGATTATAATGTAATATTGTAAAGGATATGTGCCCATTGTATTTGTGTTTCTGACATGTTTATGTGTATAATTGTAAGCACGCTTAAGCCAATTCATTTGGAAGCATTGTTTGTAATTAGTTATATAGCCGACCTAATTGTGTATTTTGTATAAGTGCATAAATATAAGGTGCACCCATTGTATTCGATATGGAAGAGAATAGAGAGTTGTAATAAGTAGAGAAGAAGTGTGCGAAGATACTAGAAGATGTATTAGAGGTTTTCTAGAGGTCAAAGCATCAATGCATCAAAGGAACTGATTTGACAAGTAGCGTCATAGTGATAGTTCATCCTACAGATATAGTGTCTATCTAAGATCAGAAGGTTGTAGCCTTCACCACTTGAACAGTGAGCTCTTGGATAGTGCATCCTCTCCCCTAACAAGGATGATTGTAAAAGACTCCTAATAGGGTAAAGCATTGTAAAGCTACTCCTAATAGGGTAAAGGATCTTCTAACAAGGATCACAAAACACTAGTGTAGGATATTAGTGGGTATCAATTCCCACTAGGGTTTTTACCTATTTGGGTTTCCCTGTAATCATATTGGTGTCATGTGTTGATTTCATGTTTCATGTTTATGTGAATGTTTATTTCAATACTTAAGCATTTAAGTTCAAAATAAAGATTAAAGGGAAAAGTTAAAATACAGTGAACACTAATTCAGCCCCCCCTCTTAGTGTTCCCATTCCTAACAATTGGTATCAGAGCATTGGTCCTCAGCACATAAGTTTAACCACTTGAGGAGATCATGGACAAAGTAAAAATGAAACATCTGAAAAGAAATCTTGAAGTTTCTCTTGAAGACCTGGACAAGTCAGAAAGAGAATCTAAAGAACTAAAGGATAAACTCAGTGATGCTCAATTAGTCATAAAAAAGCTAAGGAAATATTTGAAAGAATGCTCTACCAGTGATCTAGGGACAATTGTCAAGAAGCTAAATGAATAAAATAAATCCATGAAAGAAAAACTTGAAGAGTTTGATGATAAGCTGACTAATAATCAGAAAGTATGTGATGAACATATCAAAGAGAACCTTCAGCTGAATGAAGAACTAAGGCAAGCAAACATGGAAATCTTGGAGCTAAGAAATAGAAAAGAAAGCTTGGAATCTGAATTGAAAGAAGCAAAGAATCATATTGACAAGTTACACACCGGTGTTGATTTGGTAGAATCTTAGTTGTATGCAAGAAGAGCCAAAGGAGACACTAGCTATATTGGATACAATGAAGAAAAAAATCAGATTAACAATATGTGAGCAAGAAAGGATTCACAAAAGGACTCTACCGATGTTGAAAAGACTGAAGATCAAACCAAACATAATGGTGGACCACCTAAGAATGAGCGCAAGCAAGTATAATGCACTTTTTTTGCATGTAACAAGCATGGACACATTGCAAGGAATTATATAGAAGTAAGACCTTTTAATGGTTACTATTACTCCTACAACAAGTTTGGTCAAAGAGATATGAATTGCAAGACTAGCAAGAAGAAAAGGATTCAAAAAGTTACTATAATGGTCACATAAATAAATAGTGCAAAATGGTGACTCATGTCAATGCATTGAGGAATATAAGACCTCTAGTCATGTTTTAGTCTTGTAACAAGGCTGGATATATCTCAAGGTTCTGTAGATCAAGGACACAAGGTCAGGAAAGCCCTAAAAAGGTCAAAGAACTAGTTTTGGATCCCATAGGAGAAGTTAATTTTGTCAAAGCCTCAGATGATGCGACCATGATTTGGTTAGAGAAAAAGGACATGACTGATGAGAATGTATTGGATGCATCTACAGTGGACACACCCTCTACATCTAGCTAAATGGCCCTCACGGTCATAGGGGGAGCTAATTTAACTCTAGATGCCTGCATGGATGGTATACTCATCCTTAGAGTATGCACCTTTGGAATTAATCTTTTGGAGTGTATAGGAACCTTCGTGCAAGAGTGCACATGCTGAATATTAGCAGAACTCGAGTTGCAAATTTTGAAGTGATAGTGTGGTTTACATGACTTGTATTAATGGTGGAATTTTCACTTTTAAGTACACAGAAAGTTATTTGATTACTCATTGCATTCAAATTTAGAGCGATAGAGAGAAGAAAGAGACTTGGAAGTTGTTGTGAAGATTTGGATATTGAACTATTAGTGTTGGTAGTGCATTTGGTCAGTTACAGAAACACTAGCTCATTGCACTGATTTGGAAGTTATCAAATTATCTTAGAGATCAGTTGGAAAGAGTTTATCAAGTAATTCATAGCCCCTCCCATTGTTTATGATGTTGCTGAGAAGAAAATATATGTTTTCAAGAGGCACCCTTTCAAATCAACCCTAGATGATTTAGAGGGAGATTTCTCCCACACGCCTATGGGCATCATGCATGTGGAAGACATTAGGGCTTACATTGACAATAAGAAGGAACTAGTTGGATTAGATAGGCTTAGAGAACACATGGATACCATGTTGAAACTTGACAAGATATTCTTGGATGAATATGCTAAATGGAATGATCACCCTATTGTTGACTATGCTATGGCATATGAATTCTATGAGACATAATGGATAAAGATCTTATTGAGTAGAATTCATGATAATTTTTTTTGGATTGGTGATGTACTAGTTAGAATCACCAGTGACTTGATTCATGAGATGACAGCCTTTCTAGAATAGGCATTGTCCTTCCTATGGGTAAGGATGTCAGAAAAATGGTTGAGAAAGAATGCAAGTCAAGGAATGATAGTCACAGTATGACAATCAAGCCTATTAAACAAGAAAACATCAAATTGATGTCAATGATACTGGGTTATAGGTTTCATCACACCAGCAGGGTGAATAGTGTGTCTACAGGCACTATTCTAGCTACCATTAGACTTGTGAAGGATATATGGAGAGTTCAAATTGTGTGAGATCTTGTGCACATAGTTGATTGATAACATCAAGGCTATCAAACATGACAAGACAAAGATATTTAGGTTTGGTCCCTAATCATCTATATGTACCTTCATATAGCTAGAAAAGTTTCAGATATGTATTTGGACAAGTCTATTCCAACCATGCCACAAATATCCCTCAAAGCATCCACTGAAAGCACATTAAGATTATGTCACATTGGAATTGAAGACCTTTAGGGTCAAGATGCAAATGAGGTACAAGATTCTAGATAGCATTGTGGAAAAGTACAAAGATACAATTTGTTTTATGGTGGAGACAGACACAACTTGTATGGAAGCAGTTGAACCAAGGACTAAGTGGATTCATCCACTTGGCTATGAGGTAGAGGACAAGTACTTGAAGCATATGTACAGGTACTACTATTAGTCCCCAAAGACCCCAATGAACCTAGGTGGGGAACTTATGAGGAAAAGACAAGGGAAGTTGATGCTAAACTGAACAACATCGAAACTAAGAGGAAAGCCTCTAAAATCACATCAGAAATTTTGAGAATACATGGTGTATCTCAAGTAGACCTTGACAAGGAAAGGGAAGAGAAGATTGCTTTGGAATTGAAGAGCGCAAGAGTAGAAAAAGAACAAGATGATCCTAAGATGAAGAAAATAAAAAATGAAAAAGATTACAGTCAGAAGGATATGACTGATGACACTCCTTCTGCGCCCAAAGAAACCAATGATCCTACTGCTCCTTTGAAGTATAAAAAAATAATCAAGAGAAAGAAAGATGTCATCCCACTAGTCATCAATCCTCATGAGCATTAAGGAGCAAGAAAACCAGTCAAGCACCTCCTAAGAAAGGATTCAGACCAAGTCTTAAAACTTTGAGTGCAAGAATTGTTGATAAGGGCAGAATTGATCAAGTGGGAAAAATTTATGAAACATACAGTGAAATTGACAAATCAGAAATACATGGTATGATTATCAAACACATGATAAAGTTCAAGAAGATAGTTCTTGAATTGAAAATAGAAATTCCAGATAAGGTATGGGAAATAATGGATACCTTAAAAAGACAAGCCACTAAAGAAGATCTCAGAATAAGGGAAAAAATTCTTGATTCCACTCTTCCAATATGTTCTATTGAAGAAAGCTCTTTGTTACTAAATCTGGTGAAGCCACACTTAAGAACAAAGATGAGGACACTTCACCTCATGAACAAAGACTATGAGCTGATTTATCAAGAAACAGAGAAGGCTTTTGAGAAGGTACTCTTAGAGCAGCACATGAAACCTAAGTCTGCGCCCATCTATCAAGCACCTAGTAAGCAAGACAAACTAAATGAGACCATCAATGTACAATCTATAAGTACTCAGGATTTAGTTCCTGTAGTGGAAGCACAAACAAAGGTAGATAAATCTACGCCCATGTCAGAGTCACTTAAAGATAGCACCTTTATCATTGATCATGTGGAGATAGCCATGGCGGCCAGTGACACAAAATTAGATAAGTTTGAGGAAGCTTTTGTGAGCACACAAGAAGCTGAGATGTTATGAAACAACACTCCTCCCACTCATCAAGAAGAGGTATTGATTGAAAATATATCAGATGAGAAAGAAGAAGAAGAAGAGGAAGAAAAGAAAGAACAAGAAGAAGAGGAAAATAAAGAAGAAGATAAAGAACAAGAGAAAGATGAATTTTTTTTTGATCTAGCCAAGATAAAACTAGAAGTGATGGACAACACTCCCATCACTCCCTCCTCAACATTGTTGTCAATTTTGACACTTGACATGTCATGCCCCTGACATTCTTGGACATGATCCTTAGAACTCTGAGATTAGTTTAGATTTTCTAGATGGTTTGTTACTTGTTTTGGAACATGTTTCGGTTGAACAATTTGTTATCTGGCATCATTAAGATGTTTTTCAAACTCTTGGAGAATTCAGAGTTCACTAAGTTTGATTCTCAGAATAATAGTCTAAGTATTTTAGTGTTGTGTTACATCAGGATTCTATCATTTGAATCAATTCAGATTCAAGAATCCTATAGAAAGGAATGTTTTCAGAAAGACAATCTTGTTTTATAGTTCATTATGGTATGGTTTTAGTTACTTATGTATGTCTTATTTGTATTTGCAGAATTGGTTTGGTGACAGAAATAAATGTTCAGAGATAACAGATATGTTCATTGATCAATTTGTGTGTATATATATATATATATATATATATATATATATATATATATATATATATATATATAGACATATAGACATATAGACATATATATATATATATTATATGTGTATGTTTATATATATAGACATATAGTTGATTTTATATACGTACATATGTTTATATTAATGAATGATTATAATTATACATATAATATTGATGATTGTTATTGATGTTAATTTTCTATATGAAAGAAATTATAATAGTAATTAATATTAATATTAAGATAAATATTAATATTAATATTAATGACTATTAGTATGAATATTATGTATATGAGGTAATGGTAAGGATTAGTATTTATATTAATATTAATATCAATATCATTTTATTGTTAGTATGTTTGTAATGTTTTATTTTAAATGTTAGTTCACTTAGCAGATTTTGATGTTAATACCTATGCTAAAGTGTTAGCGGGCTTAGTGTTAGTAGATAGTTAGGAAGTTTTGTTTAAACTTAACCTAAACTAGCCTAGGCTTAGCAGAGTATAGTGGATTGTTATGGCGGCAAACTTGGCAATTCAATGCGGCAGGTATTGGTATGTGAGCTATACAGAAAATGCCAAGTGTTGATTTTTTTGTGTGAGTGGGGTTTTTGGGTTTAGCTCACAGTAATGAGCATTTATTGTATGTCTTATCTGTCATATTGCTTGGTGATGGATCGCATTTTGGTTTCAGTTCACCATTGATGAACTTCAGTTTGAAAAAAATAACGAACCCTCTATTGAACAGGTTTCTCTGCGAAATTCTGGGAAGTTGTTAACCATGAGGGAGATTCTTGAGTTTCACCAGTTCGTTTTATCTTCACGGCATTGCATATCTCATTTCTTCTGTCAATATCGTGGTTGCATTTTCTCTGAGTTTTTTGTGAGAGTTGGTTGTGAGATTTTTGTGAAGCACGGCTTTGAGGAGGATGAAGACTTTATTTGCGAGTTGGGTAGGAAGCTCTGCAAGCGGTCTTTTAGTGCTCACCCTCACATTTTCTCAGGCAGGGGCAATTTCTTAAACTCTCTCTCTCTCATTGATTTCTTTGCCTAATCCCCATGATGAAAGGAAAATGTTAAAAAGCTTTTTGAATAGTTTTGTGAATGAAATTATTGCGTGAAGAAAGTAACTATGAAGGAATAGTTGGATTGTAAACTCGTTTTCATATATCAAAGGTCTCTGTTATGATTTTTTCCATTTACAGTTAAACATGGGTAGTTGTGATCTTGAAATATAAAGAGATTTCTATCATAGAAATATTGTGAAGAGTTCTAGCTTCAGTGTGGTGAGTCTCTGTTTATTTTGTGATAGTTTCGAGCTTCATCCTGTAGCATTCTCTGTCATGATAATAAGTTCATTAAGGGTTTGTGAAGTAAGTCTTCTAAATCATCTCTAGCTCATTTCCTTTATTGGACTTAGTAGAATAAAAAGGTTTGTCGAAAACCCATCTGCTAATTTTGAGAGAAAAGTGTTCAGAGGATTATTGGGTTGAGTTTGTTACTAGGGTTTCAGTTTTATGAGCTCAATGTTGTCTTATAGAGGTAATAAGGATAGTTTTAATCTCTATTCTTTTGAATAAAGCCATTTATGGCTACAGTATAGTTATTATTTTTTTTTAAAGGAATTTTGAAGTTATGCTTCGTATGGCTTCGGCTTTGACAATATATTCCTTGGGTGAAATACCTGTTAGTTTTTTTTTGGGGTTTTCATTATCGATTTGCTATTGATATTCATCGATTCAGGAAAAGAGTTAATATGGAATCATTTTGCGGTTTTGTGTTTATTAAATATAGAATGCATTAATGTTAACTTCAATAGTTTTCTTCTAAATTTATAAGTGAGGTTTAGTTTTCAACAACATCTATCACTAGTCGTTCGGTTGTTTTAGAATGTCTCTGATTTTTGTGAGCCTTCTTATAAATAGTCAACTGTGATAATATTGAGGTGAAGGGAAACAAAATGTTAATTGAGTTCATAGTTTGTAGTTGCAAAAATTACATTTAATAAATTGTGGTCGGGTCTTTGTATTGACTGTAATACAGTTTATTTCATGGCTTTTGTGAGTAGTCGATTTTACTTGTGGCATTTAGTATGATTCTCTATTTTAATGATGACTGATGGTTTGTATATTTTTATTAATGCTATAATTATATATGCATAGACAGTAGAATGTCGACAGTTAGCAGTTCATATATTTATAAAGAGCAGCATAGTATAGTTGACTATGTATATGAATTAAATGTGTGTCGACAGAGTATTATAGACTGAATAAAAATTCAATGTCATTATAGTTTCAGTTGTATAAATGATGCAATATTTTGGTGTAAACTTAGAAATAAGATTTATCTAGTTGTTTTTGGTCTTTAGACTGAAAATACAATCTTACAATTTGGTAAATTCATTTTCTAATTCTGAATTACTGAGATGTATAATTATATGTTTAGTTTGTTTTCTTGCATTCTATGATAACGGTAAAATTAGATATTCTACTTAGCATTCTGGAATGTTATGTATGAGGTTATATGACTATATGCAAGCTAGAATACATGTATGTATATATATTGCCATGATATATACATATATGTACACTATCATGAATATAGGGATATGAACTTATAGATAACAGTATAGAGTGTAAAGTCTGGAATGTTATGTATGAGGTTATATGACTATATGCATGCTAGAATACATGTATGGATATATATTGTCGTGATATATACATATATGTACGCTGTCATGAATATAGGGATATGAACTTATAGATAACAATATAGAGTGTAAAGTATATTTTTAATATATATATATATATATATATATATATATATATATATATATATATATATATATATATATATATATATATATATATATATATATATATATATATATATATATATATATATATATATATATATAATCTGTTAAGATCAACAAACTTATTTAATTGATATTTGTAATGAGTTTTGTGGAAGATTTCTGTATAATTCAGATGGAGTCTGTTTATGATTAGATTTATTTATAATTGTTGTAGATAAGATTCCAATGTGAATGAAATTGTTTATGGCATTTTTTGTTGATGTTACTATGATGGAATAGATTATGGTTATAATTTTAGTCAGAAGATTTGATGCTTGGTTAAGTATGGAATGGTAATATGGAAACATGGTTTTTCATGGATTTCCAGATTGTGGATTCAATTTTATTATTGATGCAATGGAGATAACTGTTCTATTGAAATGGAATTCTGTAGTTCATTTCTTTTTATAGCAGTTAAATCATGTGTATTCTTAGATTATGCAAGTGTGATCCTTTAGATTGGGTGGCTATCATGAATCTAGTAGCTTGTGGTGATAGAATTATTTTGTCGGATGCCCTCCGACACTAGTCTAGATCCTTATGGGAAAGTTTATGACAATTATTTATCAAGTGATAATATTAAAAATTCATGGGTTGGGTTTCATATAACAAAATAAGAACTTATGGTTTCACCTGACATATTGAATCTTACGAGTGGTTGAACATAGATTCTTATGTTGACACCCATGAACTACTGGATCATTTCCTTGACATAATCTGTGCAAGTTTATTTCTGCATAATTGTTTGTAAGAAATTAAGTACTTGCTTTAATCTAGTTGAGAAAAGAAAATTGTACTTTCGGGATATCTGTTATATGGATTACATGTATATCATGCTGTTACTATATCTAACATGCAGGTTTACTAGAGGTTTTAACAACTTGGACAATGTGACTAAGCCCTGTTGTGTTTGTTAGTTGTGTTTGCTTATGATTTTAGGTTCTATATATGTTTGGTAGAAGGACTTGGAAGAATAGTCTGCTGATAGAACATTAGGGACTAGATGTAGTTTGGTTCTTGGTTGTAAAATGTATCTGAATCTGATTTGAATCAGTTGACAATCTGAATGTATTTGAAATTTTGTATTATATTTAAATATGAGTATATCCAAATACTCAGATGTAATTATTAGATATGTAATAATGCAGTATTAATACTCTTGGTATTTGGTTGTAAAGATGTTATGTAATGGAATTATATTTTGGAATAAAAAAAAATTTGTTCGGTGTTTGTTTGATGTTTTCATTACTTGTTAGTTGGTTTTATTAGGTTGGGTGTTACATTTGGTATTAGAGCCTAGGTTTAAACACTCAGGGCTTGAGGGATTAGAAGGGTTTACATTATGCTTCCTATGAGGATTTTTACTAAATCTCTTTTATAGGAATTCAAGTATGCCTCCTGTTACTCGAGGAGCTCGGGGACAAGGAATCCTTGCTGATACCGATGCAGGTAGAGGTAGAGCAGGACGTAGGGGCCGTGGTCATGGTCAAGGTAGAGGATAGGGTCACCAAGGAATGCTTGGTGATGAAAATCCTCAGGGTGAAGAGAAAAGGGAAGCTCAAGCTGAAATTCTTCAGTGAATTCTTGAACGGTTGGATGGGATTGAAGCTAGGAATAATATTCCTGGTGGGGGAGCAAATGCTCAGAAAATACAGATTCCCAATGCCAACCAGGCTATAGCAAAGGATCCTGTTATCAGGACTCAGCTAAAAGATCTATCTAAGCTTAAAGGTCCATACTTTAATGGAACAGAAGCTGGTAATGAAGCAGAAGCTTGGCTTCTAAACATCGAGAGATGTTTTATTCTTCACGACTATCACACTAATGTGAAAGTTCATTGGACTGCAATGCAGTTAAGATCTTTTGCATCCATATGGTGGGAAATGGAATTAGAGCACCTTGGAATCCATATTTCTCAAGTCACTTGGGAATTGTTCTTAGAGAGATTCTGGGAAAGGTTTATGTCTAAGTACTGGCAACAATCGAGGTCTGAGGAATTCTTTGACATTTCACAAGGAAATACCATAGTGGAAATGTATGAAATAAAGTTCTTTCAGTTAAAGAAATATTCTGGTTGGAATGAAGGTGATAAACCTTTGGTACAACAATTTATCAGGGGTTTAAATCCTAAAATTGGTGAAGAAGTGAGAACTTTCAAACCAAAAACCATTAAGGAAGCTGCTGATCAGGCTAAGCTTGTAGAAATCAAACCTGGTTTTTCAACCAAAACCACTGTTAATCCACCAGTTCTAAGCAGTAGTAAGAGTCATAAACCTTTTAAGGATGATTCTAAGGCAGCACCTAGTGGCTTTGCAAGTAAATCTCAAAAGAGAAAATTTGATAAATTTCCCAAAACAAACAAGAGCTTTAAGGTCCCTGAACTACCTAAGTCCTTTAAGCCTACTCAAAGTGTGCAGCAGAGTTATGCACCACCACCAGCAAACTCCACACAAGATAAGAGCACCAAAAGAGGAGCAGAATGTTGGCATTGTGGGCAGTTGGGTTATCTACAATGGAATTTTCCTCTTCAAGGTAACAATCAAGGTAGGTCAAAAGCATCAGGTTCTGAGGCTACTATTGGAGATTCTGGTAGGAACCACCATATTTTTGCTACTGTGGATTATAATCAAGTAGAACATCAGAACATGATGATTGAGGCCAAAGGTAATTGTCAAGGTATGAAAATTTCCATTTTATTTGACTCAGGTGCCACTGATTCTTTCATTTCTCCCAATTTGGTTAAGCATTGTGATATTCCTATGAGAAAGGCTGAGTTGGCATGGCAAGTTGAGTTAGCTTCTGGGTCTAAGGTAGAAACTGGGCTGATAGCTGTTGATTGTGAATTACAACTTAAGGCATTTACTACTACAGTAAACCTTAGGGTCATTCCTCTAGGAACCTATGATATTATATTAGGAATGGATTGGTTGAATCAGCATCAAGCTGTTATTGATTGCAGAGAAAAGGTTATTAGATGTATTGACGATTATGGAGCTAATAAATTCATAACAGGATTAAGAGGCCTATTTCTATTAGAACAATTTCTATCAA
Source organism: Chamaecyparis obtusa (assembly GCA_027943335.1). Lineage (NCBI taxonomy): Eukaryota > Viridiplantae > Streptophyta > Pinopsida > Cupressales > Cupressaceae > Chamaecyparis > Chamaecyparis obtusa. Next base: position 1,015 of record BSBK01000777.1, on the reverse strand, counting down.
ACAAGTTCAAAGGTGTTTGCAGAAAGGCTGCGAACTGTTTGCTATATCTGTTAATGATTTTTCTAAACCTATAGCATTTAATACCAGTTTAGACCATCCTTTGTTGAAGGAATTTTCAGATGTCTTTGTAACAGAAATTTTGGGTATTCCACCAAAGAGAGAGATAGACTTTAGAATTGACCTTATGCCTGGCACTGAACCTATTTCTAAGACTCCTTACCGTATGACAGTACAAGAGTTGGTAGAACTTAAAGTGCAACTTGAAGAACTTCTTGAGAAGGGGCTGATTAGACCAAGTGTCTCTCCTTGGGGTGCACCTATTTTATTTGTTAAGAAGAAAGATGGATCACTAAGGATATGCATTGATTACAGACAGTTAAATAAAGTTACCATCAAGAATAGGTATCCTTTACCTAGAATTGATGATTTATTTGATCAAGTGAAGGGTGCTAAACTGTATTCTAAAATTGATCTTAAATCTAGTTACCATCAGTTAAGAATTCAGGAAGCTGATATCCATAAGACAACATTTCATACGAGGTATGGGCATTACGAATTCATAGTAGTACCTTTTGGTTTAACAAATGCACCTTCAATTTTTATGAGTCTGATGCAGGGAGTTTTTAGAACTTTCCTAGATAAATTTGTAGTTGTCTTTTTGGATGACATACTAGTTTATTCTAACTCCTTGGAGGAGCATGAACAGCATCTAAGACAAGTTTTTGAATGTCTCCAAAGGAATAAGCTATATGCTAATCCTAAGAAGTGTGAATTTTTCAAATCAAAAATTAGTTATCTTGGACACATTATAACAGGAGATGGAATAGCTGTTGATCCAGCTAAAATTAGAGCAATTGTAGAGTGGCCTGCACTTGCAAATGTGTCTGAAGTAAGAAGTTTTATGGGTCTAGCCAGTTACTATAGGAAGTTTGTAGCTAATTTCTCAAAAATAGCTCATCCCATCACTTCTCTTTAGAGAAAAGGTAAGAAATTTATCTGGTCGGATAAATGCGAA